>CBVK0100184123.1:0-21106 GCA_900067695.1 Picea abies
AATTAACAATATATATATATATATATATATATATATATATATATGACAAACAATCTTCTCAAATTTTGAGATGTTATAGCCTCACAATCCTCCTTCAAGCCTACAATCATCTCAAAGACTCGAGACTTGCATATANAATCCTCCTTCAAGCCTACAATCATCTCAAAGACTCGAGACTTGCATATATATACAAGTTTTGTAAGGTTTTAACCATTTGCAAAATTTGAGCTAGATGTAGGTAATCCCTTATATTCTTCAAGTACATAAGAGTTTAACTTTAGAGCTATGGTGAAATAAAAACAAACTAGAGGTCTTAAAGGAAATTGACCATGTGGTTTTGTATATATTTATCATACTTGATTACTGAATCAAAATGTTGCAGGATAACATTCACATGAAGTTTGGGCTTTTTTGTGACTTGGATTGTGCAATTAACAATGATATATATAAATGACAAAAAATCTTCCCAAATATTGGGATGTTATAGCCTCACAACAAATGAGACAATGTTTGATTTATATGCTTGGGATACCCATGCAATTGTAAATATCCATTATATCCATTATCATCTAGAGTGTGGATTAAAAGTTTCTTGAGAATCTATTATATCTACTACACATGATAAATGTAGATATTCCAAAATGCAACTTTACATGAGTGAAGAAGATAATTAGATCTTGTTTTCATGTTTCAACATGGTATAAAAGCTACCATATTATTTAGTCTTGTTTACTCTAAATGTATATCGAGTTTACAACTTCAAGCTTCCCACATGAGCTTATTCTTGGCTCTCCTTTCTTAACAACAAAATTATGTAATTTATACTTTAATCCTCCTTCAAGCCTACAATCATCTCAAAGACTTGAGACTTTCATATATATACAAGTTTTGTAAGGTTTTAACCATTTTCTAAAATTTGAGCTAGATGTAGGTAATCCCTTATATTCTTCATGTACATAAGAGTTTAACTTTAGAGCTATGGTCAAATAAAAACATCAAAGGTCTTAAAGGAAATTGACCATGTGGTTTTGTATATATTTATCATACTTGATTACCAAATCATAATGTTGCAGGATACCATTCACATGAAATCTGGGCTTTGTTGTGACTTGGATCAATTGACAAGGATTATAAAAGCTTATGATTTGAGTTAATTTTTTTTTGTTTTCCCAACAAATAATTCATGTAGTACTTCAATGCCTAAACTATGATGTACAATTCCTTATCTTATTTGGGTATATTATGATTGCACCAACTCCTTCATTGTATCAAAGGTTCTGCCATTGTGTATCATGCAAAATTTGCTTTGATTTCAAATAAAATTGCAAGTTTTATTAGATTTAATATTGATGCATTACAATTCTTTCAAGTCAAATATTCAGTTACTTGGTTTCCAATTACAATGAATTGAAAGGTTATACTTGCCTTTTCTAATGTGCATTGAAGAGCCACTTCATTCCTAAATAATTTACTAACCCCATGAATTACCTTGGTTCAATTAAATTATCTGGGATCAACCAATTTACAACAAATTTTATATTTCTTAGGTCAATACACAATTCACATCCTCTAACTACAAAATCCATACACAACAATACTTGTTTTCCAAGCTCATATTTCTTCATGTTGGCTTGAAATTAATTATGTTGAAGGGTTAAAAATATCATCTCCAAATGTTTCAAATGATCTTCCCAAATCTTGATAAAATTCAAAATATCATCCAAGGAGGCTACAATAAACAAGTTCGAGAAATGGTCTTAAGATATCATCCATCAATCTTAGAAGTGTTTTCATAGTATTGTGTAATATAAATTGCATAATGAATCACTCATGCAATCCATGTGTTTTTTTGAAAGTAATATTGACACAGACCCCTGACCCTCAAGTCGAGATCTGCTCAGGATCATTCTAAATTTTCCCTCCTGAGTCTGATTGACTCTTTTATTTTCCCCATAGGGAATCCCTCATGCACACAATGATGTATCCATAGGTCTTGATGAGTATTCCCCATGTTATCAAACACAAAGCACCACTCAAATCTCTTGATCTCAATAATACACCCTTTTCCAAATCGGGACTTCTGATTTCGCGACTTCATGATTTCTATTGTCATGTTTCCGGCTCTTCAATCCCACCGAAACCCGAAATGCCGAAATTCTGAAATCTTCGGCCACGTCCTCCTCCACAACTATATCTCATTTCGCGACTTTGGGAGTTCCAAAACAAATATCCCCGACCTCTTGTCTTCGAAAATACTGAAATGTTGAATTCTGATGTGTTCAGTGAAACAATGGCTTCCAACGGAACTTTTTGTCGATTCAGAGTTTCAGACTTTGCGACTTCGCGAATCCTGATGTAAGGATCCCTACTCTTCAACCTCCAAAACCCTAAAATAGTCAATGGGTAATGACACTACCTGGCAACGAGTATGCACCACCTATATTCTCAACTATCCTCATTCTCTAACGTGGATTCCTACCACCTGTCACTCTTCCAACTTTTGGGACTTGAACTAGCCTTCGATTGTCATCTCCTTACCACTTTGAAACCCCGAATTCTGAAATGGTGCCTTCTATGGAATCAACGATTGATAGCCTCCCTTTAGATCCAACGACCCATGTTATTTTGGGCTTTAGGGTACAAGTAGTTCAAGACTGTTGATTTCAAACCAATGTCTCCTCGGGTTCCCAAACCTCGAAACACCAAAATGCCGAAATGCCACTTCACCATACTTTGAGTTTTGCAACTCTGATGTTTTTCAATGCAAAGGCCCCTGGCTCCTTGTCATCAGGATTTCCAGTATTCCCAATCCTGAATTACTGAAATCCTACAATTATTCACTTAATGATTCTTTTCACGATTCGGGAGTTAGAGTGACCAAGGATTTTGGCTTACACTTCGGACTTACAAACTCTGATTTATCAAAATGATCCTGATGGCTCCACTATCACGATCAACAGTCCACATTGAGTCTTACCTCCCAAATGGTGGATTCATCCAACACTTAACCTCCTTCCAGCTTGACTAAACCCCACAGTCCTTGCGACTTCGCGAGTTCTCCACAAAGAATTTTAGCCGCTTGTTCCTTCCTTGAAGACTTCTACGAAATTAACCAGTGTTCCTTGTCTGGTCTTGGATTCTACAAAGCGACTTCAATATGTCTCCCTTTTAACACTTCAAAGGTACTGACCCTCCTGAGATTTCACTTGCAAACTTGAGTCTCAAAAGGACTCCTGCACACACTCCTAGTGGCAATCTTTCAAATACTTCTAAGTATTTGATTCTTTGACTCTGTGCACCTTCTGCAACAATAGTCCCTTACCTTTCAACCTTAGTTGATAAGTTTAATGCCTCGACTAGCCTGTGCACACCTTGCACGGCTTCTATGCTTCACCTGCACTTCTGCTGGAATGAGAACAATGGTATCTCTCCTGAGCTTTCTGAGATAAATCTTAGAACCCTTGCCAATGCACACCTTGCAGACGTTTCACTGCACTACTTGCAGGAACTTCTCTCACTAAGGAAGAAAAACAATTGAAACTCATTCTCTCTCTCTCTCAGACTTCAAACATTCAACATGAAATCATACATACACATCATAGCCTTATAACAAATGCATAACAAAGAGAATAAAACAACCATAAGAATACCATTCACCATGTATAAACAGAAAACATCATAACACCATGAATCTGATTCAAAGCTTCATATATTAATTCAAAGCTCCTGTACATGGATTCTTCTTTTCAACTCTCTTCTACAGATCTCTTCTTCTATGCTATGCTAATGATACAACCACTACTACTATGATACAAAGGCAAGGGTGTCTATATCTGTTTTCCCTCTTGCTCTTCTAAACTATCTAATCTATAATTCAAATCTACCTATTTTCATTAACTAGGCTTAAATGGATTTTACATTGATAGATGAGAGAAAATCACTCATGATCTATTTACAACAGCCAGATATAAATGCAAGTACACCTTTAGCTACTACATTAATATTCGCTTCTTAATCTTTCAAAAATATTTCAAAATGTGTAAAATGTGGTTGCGGTTTTCCCAGATGTCTTCTACCTTCATGCTTGCTTAGCTGCTGATGATTCTCCTTCATCATACTCCCTCGCTTGAAATTTTTCATGAACTCCTATTCATGAGCCCTTGCACAGACTGTCCATGCTTATGAATTTCTGCTTCATCTTCCCAACTGGCATCTTCAACTGGATGTCCTTTCCACTTGACCAAGTATTTGAAATACTCTTTTCTCCTGGTCTCCTTGCTGACTCTCTTGTCAATTATACTTTCCATCTGTGGCTTTTTAGCTACAAGAATTTATTTTGTCCATTGAACTTCTTTTTGTTCCTCCTCCACTACTTCTTCTTCATCTCTGTAAGGGTACAAATCCACATCATTGAATATCGGTGAAATTTCGATCCCATTGGCTAATTCAATCTCATATGCGTTTTCCCCAAATTTCCTTATGACCTTGCACTGTCCAATATTTTTCATCTTAAATTTGTTATATGTTCCCCTTGGGAACCTCTCCTTCCTTAGATGTGCAAGAATCAGATCACCAACTTCAAATTGAAGTTCTCACCTGTGTTGATCTGCTTTGCGCTTGTATTCTTGATTTAAATTCTACAATCATTCCTTAATTCAGCTGTGAAGCTCCTTCATTGCTTCTGCAAAATTCTCTACAGTAGCACTCCTAAATTCATTTTGTTCTGAATATTTCAATTCATAAACTCCCCTTGGCTACATTCCATATACAATTTGGAATGGACTCTGCCCTGCACTTCTATTGAGTGAATCATTGTAAGAAAATTTTGCCTGTGGCAAAATATGATCCCATTGACTGTGGTGTTCAACCACTAGGCTCCTCAAAAAATCCCCCAAGCTCTTGTTCACAACTTATGTCTGTCCATCTGTCTAAGGATGATATGCTGAGCTGAAAGACAAAATTGTCCCCAGCTTTTTCCACAAAGTCCTTTAGAAATGTCCAACAAATTTGGTATCTCAATCAGAAATGATACTCCTTGGAAATCCATGAAGTCTGACGACTTCTTTGAAAAACAGGTTCGCAATATGAGTTGCGTCACTAGTTTTATGGCAGGGTATGAAATGTGTCATCTTTGAAAATCTTTCAACTACCACAAAGATTAAATCATAGCTTCTTTGTGTTCTTGGTAGTCCCAATATAAAATCCATGCTCACTACATCCCACAGCTTTTTTGGTATGGGTAATGGTTGATATAACCCTGTGTTCTACCTTTTTCCTTTTGTGTGCTGACAAATTCTGCACCTATCCACAAATTTCTTGACATCTGTCCCCATCCCTGGCCAAAAATATGAGCCACTCAACTTTGAGAACGTCTTATCATGATCGAAGTGTCCGACGAATCCTCCACTTTGTTTTTCCTTCAACAAATTCTCCCTCATGGAGCATTTTGGAATACATAGTTGATTTCCCTTGAATAACAATCCATATTGGATCATATATTCGGTCCATTGGTTTTTGTCCCTGAGAATTGGATTTTCAGACGCCTCATACACTTCCTTAAAATCTGGGTCATCCCTGTACATTTCTTTGAGGTTATCAAAACCCAAAGTCTTGACTCTGAATTCTTGCATAAGCAAACATTTCCTGCTCAAAGCATCAACAACTTTGTCAGCAGTTCCAAAAATATGCTTAGTTACAAAAGTAAAATTATGCATTAATTCAACCCATTTAACATGTTTTTGGTTCAACTTCTCCTGTTGAGTCACGAATTGTAAAGCATGATTATCATTGTACAAAACAAACTCTTTAGGAACCAAATAATGTCTCCATTTCTTCAGTTCTTGTATGACTGCATAAAATTCTTTGTCATATGTTGAGTACTTGATCTTCGCTTCATTCAATTTTTCACTGAAGTATGCAAATGGTCTGCCATCTTGGCTCAAGACTGCTCCATTTGCAAACCCACTCATGTCACATCTGACCTAGACTGTCTATCTATAATATGGAAAAACTAGAATTGGTTGCTCCGTGACCTTCTTCTTCAGCAGATTGAAACTCTTCTCTGCTTCTTTTGTCCAGTGAAAAGATTTGTGTCTTTTCTTCACCGTATCCATCATTGGTGCTCTAATTCCACTGAAGTTTCGAATGAATTTCCTATAGAAACTTTCCAAACCATGGAATCTTCGAACTTCAAACACATTTTTTAGATATGGCCAATTCTTAATCGCATTTACCTTTTTCGGGTCCATCTTCAACTCATTCCCAGATATATCAAAACCCAAATAAATGAGTTTTGTCCTCATAAATGATGATTTCTTCATATTAATCATAAATTTCTCTTGCTATAATCTCTTCATCACTATAGCTAAATGTTTTAAATGCTCTTCTTTTGTTTTACTGAAAAATTAATATATCGTCAAGATATACAATGAAAAATTTCCCTATGAAATCCTTCAGGACTTCGTTCATCAATCTCATGAAAGTACTAGGTGCATTTTTTAAACCAAATGGCATGACAAACCATTCATACAGCCCCTCATTTGTCTTGAATGTTGTCTTCCATTCATCACCTTCTCTCATCTGAATCTGATGATATCCTCTTTTCAAATCAATCTTTGGAAAAAATCTTGCTCCACTCAAGCAATCCATCAAGTCATCCATCCTTGGCAATGGAAATTTGTATCTGATGGTAATCTTATTGATTTCCCTTGAGTCTGTACACATCCTCTAGCCTCCATCTTTCTCTGGGTTGAGCACTGTCGGAACAACATATGGACTCAAGCTCTCTCGAATCAATCCTTTGTCCATTAAGTCCTGGACTTGTCTCTTAACTTCTTCATTCTCCTGTGGTGTCAACTTGTACGCTGCGTTGTTTGGTAAACTGTATCTAGGTATAAGATCAATGTGATGGCATATACTCCTGATCGGTGGCAACGAATAAGGTAGTTTGTCCACTACTATATCAACGAACTCTCCCAACAATTCCTGGATTTCTTCTAGTAGATCATCTATCCTCGTACTGGTCAAAAAAATTCTGGGCTTCTTGACCACAATAAATTGTGTATCTTCCTTCTTCTTAACCTCATTAAGAAGTTCCTTCCCACTCATGATAAGTACAGTGTTTCTCATTTCTGTTTTCACTTCGTTATCCTTAATCGACAACAACATTTGTGTCCTACCTTTCTTGTCTAGGGTGTATGTGTTCTTTCTCCCATCATGAATCACATTCCTATCATATTTCCATGGTTTACCCAACAATAGATGACAAACATCCATGGGAATGGCATCACATAATATTTCATCCTTATATCCTCCTATTTTAAATTCAACTAAACATTGTTTAGTGAAATTTACCTGATGTCCTTTTTGTAGCCACGAAATTCTGTATGGGCTTGGATGTATGATATTCTCCAGCTCTAGATTTTCTACCATCTTTGAAGATACTATATTGTCTGTGCTACCATTGTCCACTATGAATTTGCATACCCTGTCTTTCGTTTTGCAAGAAATCCAAAACAGACTGTTTCTTTGGGCTAGGTTCCCTGCCTCCTTCTCTAGCGTTAAGAGAACTTTCCTCATCATCTCCTCCCTCAGCATATTTTTCCTCAACATTCCATCCTTGAGCTTTGAAAATGTGAGTTTCACCACTATCTTTCTTCTTATCTGGACACTCATAAGATTTATGTCCGATCTTTCCATATACAAAGCATTTTACTTCACCGCCTTTGCCTCTTCCTCTTCCTCTGGCTCGAGGAAAAGTGTTTCTATCAGCATACTTCCCTCTCTGTGAATTTTCGTCTCTCTCATGTTGATTTTGAGATTTCTTCCCTTCTTCTTTAGGCTTCTAGGTCTTATCTTGGGCAATTGTTTTTCCTCTAGCTTGACTTCTACCTCAACCTCTTTGACCTTGCCTTCGGCTCAAATTCACTTCATCTTTTAGTGCCATCTGATAAGCATATTCCAAATTCTTAATGGTCATCATGCTCATCTCATATTGAATGTCATATCGTAGACCATTCATGTATATGGCAACCTTTTCATCATCACTTTCCCGATGACCTGCTTTGATGTTTATCCTATAGAACTCTTCAGTGTATTCTTTCACTGTCATAAGCTTCTGTCTCAAATTCTGCATCCTTCGAAGTAGAGTGATTTGGTAATCATTGGGTATGAATTTGGCTTTCATCTTTGCAACCATTCTATCCCAGATTTTTATTTTCTTCTTGCCTTTGCAATGTCTGTCAGCCTGCAGTTCATCCCACCATAATGTTGCTTGCCCTTTAAGTCTAGTAACGACATGTTTGACTTTCTTGTCTTCCTCGACATCCTCATAGTCAAAATATTTGTCTAGATCTCTAATCCAGTCTAGAAGCTCTTCAACATCTAAGTTTCATGTAACAACCCTGGTTAAATAGATGCATAGGGATTATTAATTATAATTAATTAGATAATCTGACTATCCTAATATGTTAGTTAAACAATAATTATTTCTTAATAATATTAATAAATTATTTATTTATTAATTAATTGTTCATATCTATTGATGATTAATTAATTAATTAATTGACTCATTAAAGATTTGAGTAATGAATTAAAGGGGCTTAATAATTTTAATTTATTTAATTAAATATTTTACATATGAAGGGGGGGGGAGAGAAACATTAAATGGAGGATAAGGTAATAAAGGAGGGGATAAGGTAATTAATGGAGGGGAGGAGAGTCGTTGAATGAGAAGAGTCCTATGGGAGAGGGTATTATGAGAATAGGGGGGAGGAGAAGACTGTAGTTCTGGTTTTGGATTTTCTGGTTTTGTTGTTGGGTTTTGGATTTTTGGTGAACCATCGCAGGGGGCACTGGGTTGTTGGGGGTTTTGGGCACGGGGGAAAGGATTCCTTTCAATATCCTGGAGCTAGGGAGCTAGACAGGCTGCTCCTAGCTGGCTAGGTGGTTAGTCAGTTTGGGCAGGGTTTGGTCAAGCAACAAGTTGAGCAAGGTAGCAGGGAGGACAACCAGACAAACAAGAGTTTAGCATCAGATGAAGGTATTTTAATTTATGTATTTAAGGAATATGTAGTGTTATGTGGTTGTTCGTAAGCTTATTATGATCTGTTCAATAATTTTTATATATGTTGGTTATGAAGTATTAAAAATGTTAGGATAACATTCCTTTAAAATAAATCTTTTCTTGTTTTATAAGGCTCTATTGAGCAGAACCTTACACATGGTATCAGAGATTCAATTTGAAGCACTGGAGCCTTAAGGGCCTACCTACCTGCCTACCCAACTTAGGAATGAAACTGTACCCACCCAGAAATTTAAACAACCATGAAACCCTTTAATTAGGAATAAATCTGAGCTCCAAGCTACGGCTCCACCTAGCCTGCAAGCCAAAAACACATTTTCTTTGTTAGTTACATAGATCTATATAAAAACAATATGCCCATAATATTCTACACAGTGGAAGTATTAAGTGAATTTTAACACTTGCTTCAATTAAACAAATAAAGAGTTGTGTTGTGTTACTTCTAATGTTATTTTTCTTTCATTATGTTGATCTGCACTCTGAAACCATGTAGACTATAGCTGCATCATGTTAATGCTCTGTCATTTTCCCAAGGTTGTGGAGGCAATCATAGAGGTAACCTTGAACCACTTGGAGTCTTGGATCTAGCCCTCCAAGACTCAGAGAGGGATCTCTCTTTCTGAATTAACTTGGTATGGAATAGGACAGATGTTAGGCTAGCTATGAAAGTATGGGGTTGGTTTTTTTGAAATATTTAGATGAGGATGTGGTTGATGAGTTTCTCATATCACCATTGGGCTATGGGGTCTATTTATAAGATAATGATCAAAAAAAATCTAGAGGTAAATGTATCCACAGGGCAAAATAGTAACAATTTTGGATCGTCTTAAGCTTGAATGGTGTCGATTGAGGAAGAAATGGGGGAGGAAAAACTAAGCAAATGAGCAGTTAAGAATTCATAAACTGAGTTTTATAAGAAAACACAAAGATTATTGAAAAATTGGACAAAGAGTATGCATGCATAAATTCTTCTCCATTTACTCTTTTTCAATAATAAGAAATGAAATTGTTGAAATGATAGTAGAGAAATAACTAAAAACAGACAAGGAACACACCACCAACACTGCTACACAAGAATCCTTTAAATCATTTCTCTATTATTGGTCAGTCATTAAAAAATTACAGACAAAACACCTCCTAGAGTAGCAAGGCCCACAGTCCAGCCAAAAGAGAGAAAATTCACACAGGTCAAACCGAAACCACCCATAGGTCGAACCCCCTGTTTGTCTTTTACATCTGCATATATACAAAAATTCCCTCAGCCTTCCAAAGATTCGAGCTTTAACTCTTCTTTATAAAAATAGAAAAGCAGTTACAATACTCTTGACACATGTCACAGATGGTCTCCTAAAACAAACCAATCAGTAAATTAAAGGAAAAAAAATAAATTTCGAAACTGTTGGCTGGTCATCTCAAATTTGCTAGAAGGTTGTTGGTGCATATCCCTCGAATCTTGGAAATAATGGCCACTTGTCCCTTTGACTGTTGGTCCTTTGCCTGGGAAAAAGTGATAATATGCCACCTCCCTCTAACTCCTGCCTCGGATTCTGGAGATGATATTTTTCTTGTTGGCTTTGCTCCTATAAATGCTCAATTGTAATTTGAATGCCATGCCGGAAAGTGCCACTTGTTCTCTAATGATGTTCCAAGATATTGAACAGATTCGCCACCTGTTCCTTTTGCTGGCCTTGGATTTTGGATCTGCCTCATTCTGGATCTGCCTCAAATTGTGGATTTTCTTCATTCATTCTGGCTGATCTAGTGTCTTGACTACCAGCCACATTAGAAAGGACTCCTCACAAATAGGGATACTCTTCCACCTCTGTCGACGCGTAGAGCACTGCACTATGCCCCTGTGGGCTCCTTGGAAAGTGACAATCTGTGAGCCCATTGAGGATATGAAACTAGATACTTATCTGAGAGGATTCAAAGCCACTTCCTCAGTACTCCAACCTTTCTGTCTCCCGTCAAAAACCTGGGAAGATTAAGAAGAGAGTTCACCCTTGTAACACCATTAAGTGCAGACCATTCCTCATCATCACCAGTGGAAATACACTCAACAAGCTTTCTCTGTGATTGTGTTCTCTCTAAGAACTTTAGTTCCTTGTATCTCTTGAATCTTTTTACATTTTGAGATGCCTCATTCAGATCATTTAACATTCCTGACTGTGTTTGCACGCTCTAATGTGGGGGTATTTGTCTCACTGTCTATGAGGAAGTCTTTTGTTTTGTTTTCTAAATCTTCCCATGATTCTGTAGCTGACACTGAAGTGATCTCTTTTGGTATTGCTTGAGTACTAGGGCCCTGTGCCAGTGCAGTTTTAATTTTGGCTTAGAAGTCAGTGAATTATTTAGGAAAAGACAGACCACTACACAATCATCCACTTTGGAAGTTGAATATTTTATCCTCCATGCTCAAATAACATATTCCACCAAAGCTCTGGCTGCAGTTGTTTGAGAAGGTGCCGACACCACAATGTACACAACCTCCTTATTAGACAATACATCCCATACCCCATCAGAAGCTAGTACAATGAACTCATCTCTTTCAGTTAAACGACGGTAAGAGACATCAGGCACAACAATCAGGACAAAGTCCTTCAGACAGAAATCACCAAAATCTCTAACCATAGCCAACCCTAGGGAATCATTATGAGGCAACCAAACGCGTGATACCTCAGGCTCATCATGCAATGAAAAAACTCAGCCTTTGCATTGTTATCAGTAAAAAGATGTAGTCGTTGCTCAGTTGAATCTATCATTGGTAGAGGATTCCCTTGAGATATGGGATAGGAAAACCTATAAGATTCAAGTTTTTTGTCACTGTGAAAATCTACAAATGAGAGAATTCCTGTATCATCAATTCCTAGACCACATTCTCCATTATCGTAACCATTGGACTCTCATATAAAACATTTTGGTGGGGTACCCACCAAAGAAGGACCTTCAAACTGGAAGGAGCTTGACATTCTTCCGATTTCCAGAAAAAAGGAAGCAACTGTGACTATACAATGTGACCATCTCCAGAGTGAAAAGATAAAAAAATTCCTTCCTTTTTTAATACTATAAAAAATTTCTAACATCAATTATGATCCCTGGTCATTTTTGTTTCCTCAACTTCAATTTACACTCGAAAACTTGAGTAGAAGTCATGCAACGAAAGTAAGTTGACAGATCCCATATTTCCAACATTTGCCTGCTTTCACAATGGATAGGAAAACCGCCATATTTATCTTTGTTATAACATTTGTTGTGTATATGAGGTATGGATAGCATCCATTACCAACATAGATCCCATGGCTGAGAAATCGAGGTTGGAATCGATGACGAGATCTATAATGGCCTCCAACGCTTTCTCCAATTCACGCGCGGTGGTGAGAGCTTCAAAACTGGTGTTGTAACTCTTTAAAATCTAGAAAAATTCCACTAGATACCATCTCATCTAAGAGAAGGAAGGTGAGTTCAGCCTAGTTTGGTTTGCATGTACAGAGGAAACTTTCCCAAAATCAGAAAACAACAATGCGCTCCTCAGGGTGTATAGGAATTCAAAGTCTAAACCCTTGTCACTAAATCTCTCTCGATCATTCCAACCTATTCTGTGTTGGTTCCTCCTATGGTGTTCGATTATTGATGTGAAAGAGCATATATTTCCTGTTAATGTTGATGGCAGATGCTCCGGAGCTCCATATCCATGCGTAGGCAGCAAAGTAGCAAAATCAATAAGACATGCTCATAACCCTTAAAGGCTCAACCTACAACAACACAACTAGAAAAAACTTCATAAAAGCTGTGTGACAAACTAATCATGAATCTTCAAATATTCGTTTTCATTTGGCATTTGATGTTTTCCATCTTACAGGTGTAGGCACAAAAACACACCGCCAGATTCGTTTGCAGCATTATCACCATCAAACTCATCAAAATTCACTGTCGATCTGTCGTCTTGGTTGCATGAAGAAAATGGCAAAGGGATATCATGAGGGAAATACTGTGTAGACCCTCTCAGCGATGTCCTTTGTTATGTTACTCTAGTTAGCTGCTCACCAAAATAATGCGACGGGATTTTACCTGAGCAATAATAGCAATCGAGGGTGTCCGGGTTGTGCCCGTTGATCTGATACATGTTTTGGACAGCTGCACAATCGCTTTGGCGCATGATCTCCACTACATATGGTGCATCAACTTCTGAACCTACACACATTAGATATCAACGCCTGGCCATTACTTGACACATACACTCTAGTTGACACCTGGGTGCACAGAGTAACTCTATGTCTTTATTTTTAAATTTTTGGGAATTAATCCCACATTCATGTGGTAAACTGAACTTTTGGCTTTTATATGAGCCAATAGTCACATCGTCTTTTGATGAAGTAATCCTGAGGCTGTTCTTTGGAGTTTGGTGTTGGCGCTGGCATTGGCTTGTGTGTTTGTTGTTAGTGTGTGAAATGGCACTTACCCTCGGTGTTGAGTATTCGGAGGTTGGCCCTAGGCCAATATAATTTTTTTCTTTTAGAAAAATATTTATTAAAAAAATTGTATTTTGAAAAACCAAATAAAACACTCTGCATAAAGGCCAAGGGGACAATTTTGGCTTAAAAGACCAAAAATTGATTATAAAAACCAAATTTGGCTAATAAACCACAAGAATAAAAAATTTCCATTCAAACCAATCCATAATTTTTTGCTAAAAATGCATCGGAATTCGCCTTGAAGCTCGCATGCAGGTTCTTGGCTCATGCTTGGTCAGAATCGAGAGCTTTCTGATGCCTTCACTATGCGTCATGAGCAAAAGCATAATGCCTGAAATAGATAGATAGAGTCATAATACTGATTCCCCTATTATATAGGATTCTAACACACCGCACATGTAGTACTTTTATTGTGTTGAATATAGCATAAGAAGCATACTTTAAAAAATAAAATAAAAATGAAAAAAAAACTAAACAGAAAAGTTTATAATCACTTTCTCCTGCAAAATAGTTGAAAAGTCATTTAGATATTAGTTGGGTTGGTTGAGAGAGACCAAGAGTACCAATTTTCTCATTCATATGGAAAAGGAGGTTAGAGTTCTTAGCAGTTAGAATTGGGCATGCAAAAAAAAATGCTTCCTCACTCCAAACCTAATTCGACCTTCTTATCCAATCATTGCATGTAAGATCAGCCCAAGACCTGATTCAACCCTCTTAGCATGATTACCAAATTTATTATTAACTAGTGATTTTATCTTTTTGCAACCCTAACTCGCCTTGCTATCTTTTTCAAGCTAAAACCCTAACCCGTCATTGCACTCCAGTAAATAAATAAATAAATTTACATTGGCCTACAACCAACCTTCAAATACTCAACACCAAGGACTAATAGCTGCATCCATAATGCAAGTCATAGACACTATATTAGACACCACAGTCAATCGATTCTATACCAAATGCCATATAAATTTATATTGGCCTATGGCCAACCTCCAAATACTCAACACCAAGGACTAATAACTGCATCCATAACGCCAAGTCTACACAATACACGAGCCCAGCCTACAAGCGTTGAGCTCCAGGGGATAGCTCGACGCATAAACCAACAATAAAAAAAACAATATTGCAATAGTTCATTGCACTACACACCTCCATAGATTTCAAATACCAGAAGATCTCTAAGGCCCAACACTCAGTAGAAGCCACAAGGAGGTAACCCACCAGGGGAGATAGACTAATATTGCACCATGCATCAAAGGACAAGTGCCAAACGTGAAGCCCACAAGGAGCACAACCTATGCACAACACAAGACAAGGCCATGCACACCACATAGCCCGAACGCAGTGCCTAGCCATGGCCGAGGAGCCACACCTGCACAAAAACAAACAAAAAAAAAAAATTATTAATAAAAAAAAAAAAAAAAAAAAAAAAAAAAAAAACACAGCGCACAAGTGCTAAGCACCAAACCAAATTCATACCGGAAAAGTAAAAGTTCAAGTCGATCTAATCTTGTTGGCCTTGGGCGAAATTCTCCCCATAAATGGTGTTTTTTTTAACTGACGTCTATCCTCCATCCCAAATTCCGTTCGATCTCCTACCTAAAACATGCCCACAGGTTTTCTTGTGTTGGATAATAGATAACTTTATCGTACGCAAATAGGGTTGAATCTCTTTGTTCTTCGTGCCAAATGTTCCGATAGACACGTGTAGGTAGTATGTTGAAAGATTCAGTCTTGCTTTTCTCTTAAAAGGAAATCTTCAAGAACCAACAATGACAATGTCACTGAAAATGGCAAGATACTACAGCAGCAGAAGAATGATGGCGTTGTTGATACTGTCATTGGGGGGGCGCTGTGACATTCCGGGGTTCAAACATAAGAAAGAGATTCAAGACCTCGGATGCTTTGCTGTCAATGAATACAACATGCAATAGAATGTCGGTATTTTGTTTTCCAGGGTGTTAAAATACCAAGAGCAAGTTGTGTCAGGCTTGGTGTACTACCTCAGAGTAGAGACAATGGATGGCGGTAAAACCAAGCTATATGCGGCCAAAATATGGGTGAAGCCATGGGAGAAATTCAGGTAGTTGCATTTTATCTTGCACTAAAAAAAATATATATATATGAGCTATCAATCTTAACACCAAACACAACACAGAGCGTCGAAACCACATGGAGGAGGAATCCACGAAGAACCATGGTAAGTGCACAACGCATAAGCAGTAGCACCAAGAGTAGAGGGAAAGAGTGGAGTGGAGAGGTGGCAAAGTGGAGAGGCAGCAGTGAGGGAGCATTAGGGTTTGTTAGGAGGCGTGTATGGTTTTAGGTAAGGAAAGAGACGGGGGGGGTACGTGGGCCTCATGCAAGGACCCAGTACCCCGTTAAAATAGTTTTTTTTTATTATTTTTATTTAGTTTGACTTTTATTTTTATTATTATTCTTTTTTTTTAAATTGTTAAGGTTTTAAATTAAATTCAATGTTAAAATTTTAAATGTTTTAATTTTAAATTAGTGTTAAATTTAAATATTAAATTTTAATTTAATGTCGAATTTTAAATATAATTTAATTTAATGTTCAATTTTAAATTTTAGTAAATAGAATATAATTTAAATAACATATAGTTAAATTAGAGTTTAAGTTTTATGATTATTTCATTGTATGATTAATTAATTATATTTTATGATTAATCGATCATGTTTTAATTAATTAATTATGTTTTAAATTTATTTATAATTAGAATTATGTTTAATTATATTTAAAATTTATAATTCATGCTTAAGGAAGGAGAAACAACTTCCTCTGAGTTACTTTCCTCACACTGACATTGTAAAGGAGTTTGGTAGATACTAGTTGTGTCTAGCTCAGGAATGGTGTCAAGGAAAGTGGATGTGACTAATTATAATAGTTTTAAACTGAAGGTATACGGACTTAGACCGAGATAAGCGGGAGGGGGCTTCATGTGCACTAGGCAGGTAAGTTAGAGGAATTAGAGAGTGGGGTACAGTGCTAGCGCAACTACCGAGTGAGAGGATCAATAGTTTTCTTAGGCGAGAACATCAAGCTTAGATGCTTAACCCTAACCTAGCCAATCCCCTAAAGAGAGTAACATCTGCTTACAGACAAGTAAAAGAAACTTATGCCTAACCCTATTTTCTAGTTTAAGTAGCACCAATTTGAAACATCCTTGAACTCACCCTGACAACTTTGGTTGATGCAGGTTAAACCATATAGGATGGTTAGGAATTGAGGGAATCGAGGCAGGGGAGCATCGTCGCAGGCACCGCCAACATCGTCACCATCGCCGCCACCATCGCTCGAACTAACTCTCATACTGCACTCTTTGGAGGCCATAAATGAGAATTTAAAGGGGCGACAACCAGCAGGGACCGAAGTGAAACCCCCACCATCTAGAATGGGTAATCCAGAAGCATCGAGGGATTCCGGGGGAGGACCTCTGCCCGATGACATCACTCGAGAACTGCAAAATATCAAACTTCCAGAGTTTGTCAGGGGTCGCGCCAGCGAACGTGCAGAAGCATGGTTGGAAGGCATGACAAGGTGTTTTGCCTTAAGGGACTATCCATCAAACTCAAATGTGAAGATAGTGATTTTTCAGTTAAGAGACAATTCCTTGAACTGGTGGGGCAACCTGGAAAGACAACTGCATCTTACCCCAGACACAGTATCTTGGGAATTTTTCGAGGAGAGGTTACAAAGGAAATATCTACCATCTTACTATGAGGAACAATAGGTAGGAGCGTTTCATGCCTTAGCATAGGGAAACAGAGCTGTAGAAGAATATGAGATCATATTTATGGATTTGGTCAAATATGTTTCGTATATGGATAATGACCAATGACAGGAAGAGCGCTTCGTCTATGGATTGAACCCTAAGATAAGAGATATAGTGTGGATATAGAAACTGTCTTCAGTAGTGGAAGTTATTGAAAATGTGCGTTATGCGGAGGAACACATGAACTTAACTGGAGGTACAAGACCTTCATTTTTGCATCATCCTGAATTCGTGGGAAAGACCCATGGGACATTTCCCAGGGGAGGGGGCTCAAGGCCACCTCCATATGGTAACAGAGTCTCACCAAGGATGGTTGCCGCAAGGATTTCAATGGCAGCAAGTGCATCATCTTTTTCTTCACTAATGACATAGACAGGTCCACGACCATATCAGGGAACAGCTAGTGGGGTCAGGGGCTCCAGGGGAAGGAACTCATTTCAGAGACATTCACATAACAATGTGAAGGTTCAATCTCGTGTTACCTATTGGGGGTACGGAGGACCCCATTACCAGCGTGGCTGCCCAGAGTTACAATCAGGGTTCATGCATAGAGAAGGAAAGACATCGATGGGAAGAGCAAGTAGCAACCACCATATTTACACAATGGTTAATAATCGCTAAGCCGAATGATGCAGGAGCATCTCCCACATCAAGCAAGCCAGTTCGAAAGGCAAGAGGACAGTTGGACGAGCACCAGCACAAATTTTGAAAATCACCTTGGAAGTTGTTGCGTGATCTTAAATGAGTCATTAAGAGAAGGCGCACTTGTAAGATGTAAATGGACCTTGAGAGGATTTCTCTCGTCCTTAGTAGGCAGGAGGCATTTAAGATAGTTAATGTAAAGCAGATAGAATTTAATTCTAGATTACACTATTTGAGAGCACAAGAGGGAAACGAGATATAGACACCCTCATTGTGTATTGTAACATTATGGAAGTAGATTATGAGCATTGAGAAGAAGAGAGCAAGCAGAGAGCTGTGTAAGAACAGCCATGTACAGATATTTGAATTAATAGAAGAGTTGATTCAAATTCATGGTTTTGTGTTGTTCTCTGTGTATGGATGTTGAATGATACGCTCATTTGATGTTTGCTTCATGCTATACATTTGCTTTATGTGTTGTGTATATGATTTCATGTTTGAGATTGAAGTCTGAAGAGAAGAAGGAATGAGTTTCAATTGTTTCTCTATCTGAGCTAGAGTTCCTGCAAGGAGTGCAGTCGAAGTGTCTGCAAGGAGTGCATTGACAGAGGGTTCAGATAGAGATAGATTTTGTTCTCATTCATCTAGAATGTGAAGACAAGCACAGGAGTCATGCAAGGAGTGCGCAGGCCAAGCAAAGCTTCAGGGTTGTGAACCTGAGTGAAGCGTCAAGAGACTGTTGCTACAGGTGTGCACAGAGTCGAAGATTCAACACTTGAAAGTCGTTGAATGTCTGCCGCAAGGAGTGCATGCAAGGTTCTCTGAAAGATTCAGAGTTCGCAAAGCTCAGGAGGCATAGGAACTTTGAGTAACCATCAAAGAGAAGCATGGGGATTTTGTGCCATGGAATGTTCAAACAAGCATCGTAAGCTTGCATGCAGGTGGACCAGTCTTCACGGAGGGAAAACTTGCTTCATTTCACATATTTCTAAAAAGAGGAATGGATGGTTGGAATTCTTCGAAGAGAAATCGCGACATCCCATGAGCCGTTAGATCTCATAGAGGTGCAGGGGAGATACGCTGAGTATTCCCAAAAGGTTCAAAGCTCAGGAGGGGCAGAGCCATTGATCCAAGCCACAAGGGCCATTGGATTTTCACGTGGAGTCGTGCATCGGGGTTTCGTGGGTTGTAACTCCGTAAACATTGCAGCAGAAATCACGAAATCGTGAAACGTGATATCCCGATATTCAAGAGATAGTGTGGCGGCCACAAGGGTCATAGTGGGAGACAGGTGGCATGAGTTATCGGGGTCTCATAGCGAGAAGTCCCGATACAATAGCATCTGGATTTGTGATCTTGTGAACTTTGAAATGCCAATGGGGTGAAGGGACCATTGAAAGTCAACTCGTGAGCGCATTGGAGTTTCGGCGTATCGGGGTTCAGGACTCGGTAAAGTGAGTTGTTTGACATCGCGAGTGGAAAAATTGTGATAGAATAAATCCCGATAGGAAAAGGGAAAAGGTTAGCGTTGACTGGTATATCGGGTTTCAGAGATTCATGGAACCAATGCTCGACCATTGGATTTGTGAAGTCGCAAGTTCCAATCTCCCGATTTGTAAAGAAGGGGGATCCCATGAAGATTTATGTGGGTGCAGATTTCCCGATAGGGAAATAGAGGAACGTTAAAGTTCTTCGGGCCATGGTAGGGGAAGATCCTATGAGCGAATGTGCTTGGGAGCACGACTGCGTCAGTTTTGGTATCAGAGCATAGAAAGATTCTTTGCTTTCTGTAGCAGAGAAGAGAATTCGCCATGCCACCCAGGAGAAGGGATGTGCAGTCACCTGATCTAGTGGATAGGGAAATGTTGAGAAGAAGAGGCAGGCAGATGACAAATACAGCCATGGAGAGAGAGATGTGTGATCTACGAGCTAGACTCGAAGACATGGAGATAGCACAAAGATGCACAATCAGTGCAGGGGATCTTAGTGATTCCGAGAGTGAAGTTGAGGCTAGATGAGAAGAAGAAGTTGCAGCCGAAGATGCATCAAACAAACGTTTGATCAGAGCTATTTCTAGGATGGGTGCAAGAGCAAAGATGGACATTTCACTTTACGAGGGAAACTTGGATGCAAAGGAGCTTCTAGACTAGATTAGAGCTCTTGACATGTACTTCGACTATGAAGACGCCAAAGAGTACAAGAAAGTCAATCATGCTGTCACAAGATTGAAGGGACATGCAGCATTGTGGTGGGATGAAGTACAAGCCGACAGATGCTACAAGGGCAAGCAGAAGATCAAGAGCTAGGACAGGATAATCATGAAGATGAAGGAAAAATTCATCCCGAGGGACTATCAAATTACTCTATTCAGGAGGATGCAAAACCTGAGACAGAAGTTGATGACAGTGAAAGAATACACTGAGGAATTCTACAAACTGAACATCGGGGCAGGTTATCGGGAAAGTGATGATGAAAAAGTTTCCAGATACATGAATGCTCTGAGATATGATATCCAAGATGAGATGAGCATGGTAACCATCCGAACGGTGGAAGATGCTTATCAGATGGATCTGAAAGTTGAGGAGAAGATGAGCCAAAAGCAGGGTCAGAGAGGCCGAGGAAGAATTCAGCCCAGAGGAAAATCAGTTTCCCAAGATAAATATCAAAAGCCCAGGGAAGACTGGAAGAAACCTCAGGGTAAATTTGAGAGAGGTGGAGCCTCACAGCAAGGACAACATACTGAGCAGAGAGGAGATTATGCTGACAACAACACTTTTCCTCATACTAGAGGCAGAGGAAGAGGAAGAGGTGGAGTAATCACATGCTTCACATGTGGAAAGAAGGTGGAGTAATCACATGCTTCACATGTGGAAAGAATGGGCACAAGTATTATGAGTGTCTAGATAAAAAGAAGGACGTTGGAGAATCTCACATCACTGAGGCACAGAGACGACATGTTGAGGCAGAAGATGTTGAAGGCGGAAGATTGTTGATGATGTGAAAAGTCCTTTTGACACCCGAGAAGGAGGTGGAAAGTTCAATCCAAAGGACCAGACTTTTCAGGACTGGTTGCAAGACCAAGGATAGGGTGTGCAAGGTCAGTGAGATCGGAAGAG
>CBVK0100184124.1:0-18522 GCA_900067695.1 Picea abies
ATTGTAATCATCTTCTTGCAAATGAGCGCAACCGTCACATCTCTTCTTAGAGACAAGCTGCCGCC
The DNA here is from genome assembly GCA_900067695.1 of Picea abies. Taxonomy (NCBI): domain Eukaryota; kingdom Viridiplantae; phylum Streptophyta; class Pinopsida; order Pinales; family Pinaceae; genus Picea; species Picea abies. The sequence continues at coordinate 66 of CBVK0100184124.1, forward strand.
ATTCCAACAAGCTTGTTTCCGCTGCATTTTACAGTTTCAACTTATTTCCTTATTGAATATAAAACCAGTTTTAATGTATCTCTGTTATTTTGTGTTAAGCACCTGTTAATAATCTATAGTCATTTCGTTCTGCTCATAAAATCCAGATCATTGAGGTCTTGAATGAAACAATTCTTTCTACCACTATCTCATGCCTTGTTTGTTCTTGGATGAATACATACTAAATATTCTCAAAATTCAATGGGTGATCTTGAGCATAGTGACCCTACACAAATGATTTCCATGGTGGTGAGAAACTATTTATTGCAATGGGCACTAACTCTTCATCATTGATATTAATGTAGATCACAAATCATTGATCTTTAAGCTCGATGGTATTCATCATGTAATTGACCATTGTGTCTATATTACTCCATCGAGTATGGGTGAGTTTATTCTTTACGACAACAATTTCCAGGAAAAAATGATACTCTGATACAAAGAATTCAATACATCATACATCCATGTCTTCAATTTGTTGTCCTGGGATCTTTTACAAAATCCAAAAGTATCCTCTTCCATTATCAACTTTCTCCTTATACGAAACCCACTGTCGAGGATCAATGGGAACTATCATGCCTTATCTTCAGCTATGATCTAAAGATCCATATCTTCCATCAACATCTGCAACTTCCACTTCCAAGGGTGAAGTTGGAAACTCTCTCTAGTGGGACACAGTCTCTAAACTGAAACAAGTTTTTCATTCTTGTAGTTCCTTGAATCACAAATTTGAATAAAATAGTTCATTGAAAATAAAAAATCTATCATAGGTTCAAATCACCCAGCTCTGGCATAAACTCAATCCAATCCCTGGGGTTTCTTGGGAAACAAACTTGCTAGTCACTCATAGGGCCTAGTGCCTCTCATAGGCATGTATATGCACTAATTAGTTGGAGCTTTATGGGAATCACACCTCTTATCTTGCATTTCTAGGTATAAATAAGGAGATGATGTCTCGAGACCCACAGGTTGCAGACATGCAGTACCGAGAAGAAGCCGAACAGGAAGAGCCCCACATCATACTATGCATCACCATTTGACTAATGGTTGCAACATCCACCACACCAGCTTGGCTCACAGAGGATGACAGGTCTTGCTCCATGAGGTAATGAGTCTGGTGTTGTGGTGAGTGTCATCCTAATAAATAGAGCATTTGAATGTGTGGCAAAAAGTCATTTCTTGATTTTGAAAACATTTTCTTGGAAATTATTCCGTTTTCCTCACCTTGGCAGTTGACATGTTGTCCTAGTAAGTGGTCACCCTTGTGAAAAGAGATGCTATTGGGTGGTCTCCTTGAAGGGTCATTGTACCACTCCCGCACATACTTATCACTTTCTATACTTCTTCCCTTTCATCTCCTCATCTTTTGGGTTTTTGGGCCACATTGACCAAAGAAGGGCTTGTACCTCATTTCATGGGAATAAGGGGCTAAAGGCCCAGAGGCTTGTAGCTGGAAAAAGATAAAATCCAATCATAAACCTTCTATATGCTTACCCTAGGATCTCGAGAAAAATGAAATGCTTCTAAAAAAATGAGGGACCTGTAAAATAAATAACTAATTAATCAATCATGCCAACCAAGGTAGAGCGTATGTGGGATATGAATTTCCTTTTTAGTTCCCCTTATTATCTTCCACTTGGAAACACTCTAATAAATTAATGGAAAATTTGCTTGGAAAAATATTGCATCGCGGACGAAGGGCAACACACCCTCTACAAAGGCACCCATGAATGAGACAATATGAGCCCTTATATGTCAAGAAACCCCATGCTCGAAAGTGACACCCCCATCCACAACATACTCCTTTACATGAATTATAAAGGGGCCCCTTGGGAAACACTCCTAGACTTGGGGAATGATCTACCCAATAGGTCTCCATGACAACCTCCCATACTTAAATTTAGCAAGTTGTATCAAGTCTTTGATCATTTGTTTATTTTGAAAGGGGGGATTTGATGCACATGTTTTAGTGGTTCTTTTATTATATATGTCTTACTTGGAATGATATTGTGACTTGTGGACCCTTGGAGGGAGAATTTGTTTGTATTTGCATGGTATTGATAGGTGGAAGTATTTTCATGGAGGCACAAGGTCACTTGGACCTTCATTTGGGGCATGAAGCCCACAAGTTGGATGATGTTCCCCATCCCTTTGGACACGTGGGAAAGGGAAAATTGTCTTTGGAGGAACTTAGAGACCATGAGGAGATCACACCCCAACCTCTTGCACCTAAGTTTTTTCCTTTGGAGGGATAAAAAGTCACACTTGATTACCTAGACATCACATGGGCTAGGGTTTTGATGGGGTTTTCATGGTCCATGGTGGTGTAGCTTGGTTTGATGGAGAGAGAGATACTTGGCACGTGCTAGAGTGTTTGGTGGCATGATTTATGGCCTTTGGAGGCCCCACACCCTTCATCAAATGCTCAACATTTCTCTAGGAGGAAAAACGTCACCCTTTAGGGCATGACGTCACCCCTAAAAGGGAATTTTATTTATGTATTGTTCTATTTTTAGTTTGAGAAGGAAAATTGCTAAGGTTGGCCTCTCTAATTTAATGTTGATTTTTACAAAGTGGAAAAAAAATTGTGGACGAACTTTTGAAGTGACCTCATATAAATAGAGGTCACTTCCTTTTCATTTTATCATAGTTCTCACTTGAGAATCACACATTTGTTGGCTGAAAGTTTTGCCCTCCTTGGGCAAATCACATATTCTCTCTTTAATGCTTTTGTGGATGTTATCAGTTGTCTATTGGACGAAAAAGTAATGCACTATCTCTTGGATGCTTAGTTCTTGTACTTGTGGTGGAATATCATTGGTAGAGAACCATTTTGTTTGCTATCTATTGGAATTGGTAAGGAATTTTTGCATATTGTTGTTATTTCTTCTTGTTTCAAGGTTGTTATTATCTAAACCCTTGGAGAAGTATAAAGGAATACACCCTCCACTAAGATATATCATTATTGTCTTGAATAAGATACTTTGAAAAGGTTGCTAGGAGGATAAAAAGGCATACAACCTACACTAATATCTATCATTATTGTCTTGAATAAACTACTTTGCAAAGGTTGCTAGGAGGAGTAAAACTGACTACATCCTCCTATATTTACCTTTCTAGGTTTTTTTAGCCCTAGGGAGTAAAACGGATTACACCCCTAGAGAAACAAAAAACCCTAGCTATTACACAAGAGACTCCATAACCCAATTGACAAGGCACTAGTGTTTTTTTCATTGGAGATATAAAATCATTGCATTGGTATATGTGAAAAGTTGTGATTTTGTAATTGTCTAAGTTGGAATTTATTCTTCATGATTAAGGATTTATTGTGCCCTAGGGGCGTCTTGATTGGATAAATTATTATTCTTCCTATTATAACTAAATTCTACTGCCTAGAGGGCTGCCAAAAAAACTCTCTTTCATTTATTGCTCTCTAATCTACCGCTAAAATTTACTAGTGAACCTAGATTATTGTTCTACCGGTTATTGACTATCATTTAGACGGTTTACTTGTCAATTTTAGTGGTTATATATTTCTGTTGTATCCATTTTTTTCTACAACAATTTGGATTTTATATACTTTGTTGATAACAATTTAATAAACAACCTCTAACATCACTAAACTATTGTTTCATTTCATGGAAGATTTACTAGTTTTCACTAGCTTAGTTTGCACTATCTTATGCTTGATTTTAGTGGTTTAATTTGAATCCATTGGTATTTGTTTATTGCTTATTTGTACACATATATACTACTGCAATTTGGGACATAAAGAATTCTTTCTTGATTCCCTTTGATAAAAGGATTGGTTTTTGATAATGTATCTTGTTCCAGGCAAGGATGACATTGTTTTGTAGGTACAAAACACTTGGAAACCATCTACTCTTTCACAATAATATTTTCCAAGCCATTATTCATCTCCAAGATTTACCTACATGAGTTTCACTCATCATCACTTCACTTTCCATCTCAATCCCTATAGGGTCACTAAGATTCCTCCCTTGTGGTGATTTCATCATCACTAAAGTGAGGAGAGTGTTTGTCTAAGGTGACAGTGGGTAGGTACTCCCATAGTTGTCACAAACCCATGGATTGGATTGGGATTTTCCCAAGCTATGTCTTGTGTGATGACATTTTGGTGCCATTGTCGAGGAGGATTTTGAATCCTCTTTCAAGCCCTAACGATACTTGGAAATTTATCCCAAATTCTTTACCTAAGTTGCCTGGCAACTCCATTTGAGGGAAGTTCCCTTTTTACTTTTGATGAACTTCATAGAAGTGTATCTGGCGAATCCATTGAGGGAATATACCATTTCCATCCTTCATGAGCCTTGATCTCATCTGGTAACGCCATTGACGTACCTTTACAAGTAATGGAACCATGACATCACAGGATTTTCCATGGGTGTTACATAAGATATACCCTTCCCTTGATATCCAGAATATTCTTGGGTATATGAATCGTTACCCCCAAGAGTGGAGCAAGAATTGTCCAAAGTTTAATGGTGATCCAACCTTAGTAGTCACACATGTTGTGAATTATATGAAATATGCTTCGACATTGAATATATTACATGATGATATACTAATGCAATTATTTGTAGCATCTCTAATGTTGAGACAAAATAAGCGGCTCACATATTCATGCAATCTGAGGAGCATACCTTCCTCCACAAGGCTTGTTGAAACATTTCTCAGGTATTGGGCCCAGATAATCAGAATTTGCAAGATACTTTTCAAGAACTCAAGGACGCTCTTTACAGGGAAGGTTTTCCGGTTGATGATGAGATGACAGAAAAGGAACACCATCCACCCCTGGAGGAAGAAGTATTTGAAGAGTAGGTTCAGGAAGAGGAGGGAAACTCCAAGGAAGTGCAAGATCTTGAAAAGACATCACCCACCGAAGAGCAAGCCCGCAATGACAAGATAAACAAGAATTTCCTTTTGGATCATTTTAGGAATAACCATATGAATCAATTTGCATTGAGGATTAATCCCCTTGTAATGAAGAGGTGTTGGAGGGGATTGTCCATTAAGAAATATGCCATGAAGAAAAAGAAGAGTTTTGAAGAAGTGAAACATGATGAGAATCCAGATGAGACGTCGGTATCCATTCTCCCGTTTGACAAAGATGAATTTGTTCAGCCCTGCTTTCCTCCTGCACATAAAGAAGTGATTAGTCCAAAACATGCATATGATTTGGTGGGGGGGATCTCTGACACGATTTATCAAGAAATTGATGATTTCATACAGTTTGGGAGACGTAGATGGGATATGGGCTGCTTCATTTTTTATAGAGATCCCATTTACGACATTGAGGGTATTTATTGTGCAAAAGGGGTTGAGTTTTCATCTTTAGAGAGTCGGTCTTCACATGCATATGATTCATACTCTTGGCAACTCGATAATGATATGGTCACAGATTTATTTCATTTGTTTAAGGATGAATTGTTGTAGTGTACTCATGAATATTTTTAGTCATACTTTGAGAGTTGTGATGTGTATCCCTTTAAGGACTCAGATTCATTATGCATTGAAAATTTCCATCCACCATCATGCTCAAATCTTGATGAAGATAAGACTATGGCCAACCCAGAGCGATTAGAGACTCACTCTACAAAGAAACAATATTTTAATCTCCAGGTTTTTTTACAGGGATTTGTGGTTAAAGAGGAAACAAGCTTTGGTTTTAGGGAGGGTTCTTTCTCTAGACCTGAGGTTGTTTCTTATCTCATCCCTCCTTAAGGAAATTTTAGGGTCATCTTGGGGCCTCTCATATCCTCTCAGTCTTTAGGAAGCAATGGTGTTCTAAAGGGGGATGAAGATGAGTTTTTGTCTATACAGGGTATCCCTATTTAAATATGGATTGATCAAGTTTGTGGCCATTCTTTCCAGCAGGATTGTTTACCTCCCACCCATCTCCACAAGTTGCTTTCTATGATTGATTACATGCTTATTTATGCTTATGATTATTTTATTCTTGACTTATCTTGGTTGTACTACATGATTAAGCACAGGGGGAGATACGTTGATGAAGTGGTGAGTAGGTGGTTGCACTGGTTGTATGATTTCACCTGACATGTTCGAGACCTGACCTTCAGGGCCTCAGGGGCCCAGGTAAGTAGGTGGGCCATTTGCTTTCTTACATTTGCATTTTTGTTTGTTCATGATAGCTTAGTTGCATTTACTTATATTTTCATGTCATATCTCATTTTTCATTTTTTTCTACTTACATTATTGCATAGTTTCTTTACATCATCATAGAAGATGTTTAGATTTTTTTGAAAAAATGCAAAATTTTCTTTTAAAATACTAGTTGAATTTTATTTTATTTTCGATCATATGGACAAAGGGTCAGTGAGCCACCCTCGATATCCATAGTTTTGTTTTCCAGTGTGTGTAGGCACAGGTCTTACCAGGAGATGTTGAGGTCGAGTACATGTTCCCAAGTAGGAGCCAAATATTATCCCCCATTTCTAGGGATAACTAAGGATATGATGTCTTGAGGCCCACAGATTGCAGACATGAAGTACTTAGAGGTAGCCCAACAAGAATATCCCCACATCATACTATGCATCACCGTTTAACCAATGGCTGCAACATCCACCACACTAGCTTGGCTCACATAGGATGACATGTCTTTCTCCATGAGGTAATTAGTCCAGTGTCGTGGTAAGTGTCATCCTAATAAATAAAACATTTGAATGTGTGGAAAAGAGTCCTTTCTTGATTTTGAAAACATTTTCTTGGAAGTTATGCATTTTGCCTCATTTCACCTTGGAAATTGACATGTTGTCCTATTAACTGGTCACCCTTGGGAAAAGGGATGCTACTAGTTGTTCTCCTTGAAGGGTCATCGTACCACTCTTGCACATACTTATTACTTTCCATAGTTCTTCCCTTTCATCTCCTCATCTTTTGGGTTTTCGGGCCACATTGACCCAACAAGGGATTGTACCTCATTTCATGGGAAGAAGGGGCTAAAGGCCTAGAGGATTTTAGTTGGAAAAAGATAAAATCCTATCATAAACCTGCTCACCTTAGGATCCCGAGAACAATGGAATGATTCTCCAAAAATGAGGGACCCGTAAAATAAATAACTAATTAATCAATCATGCCAACCAAGGTAGAGTGTATTTGGGCTATGCATTTCCTTTTTAGTGCCCCTTATTGTCTTCAAATTGGAAAAGTATGATCGAGTGTGACCAAGTTAGAGCGTATGTGGACTATGCATTTCCTTTTAGTGCCCCCTATTGTCTTCAACTTGGAAACACTCTAATAAATTAATGGAAAATGGGCTTGGAAAAATGTTGCATTACGGACGAAGGTCAACACATAAATGAGAAAATATGAGCCCTTGTATGTCAAGAAACCCCATGCCCAAAAGTGACACCCCCATCCACCTCATACTCCTTTACATGACTTATAAAGTGTCCCCATGGGAAACACTCCTAGAATTGGAAAATAATCTACCCAATAGGTCACCATGAAAACCCTCCCATACTTAAATTTGGTAAGTTGTATACAGTCTTTAAGCATTTGTTTATTTTGAAAGGGGGGATATATTGCACATGTTTGGGTGGTTATTTTATTAGATATGGCTTTCTTGGCATGCTATTGTGACTTGTGGACCCTTGGAGGGCGAATATGTTTGTCTTTGCAGGGCCTTGACAGGTGAGAGTATTTTCATGGAGGCACAAGGTCACTTGGACCTTCATTTGGGGCATTAAGCCCATAGGTTGGATGATGCTCCCCATCCATTTGGACATGTGGGAAAGGTAATGTTTCCTTTGGAGGCAATTAGAGACCATGGGGAGATCACACCTCAACCTCTTACACCCAAAAATTTTCCTTTGGAGGCCTAAAACATCACACTTGATGCCCTAGACGTCACATGGGCTAGGGTTTTTGATGGGGTTTTCATGGTCCATGGTGGTGCAGCTTGGTTTGATGGAGAGAGAGACACTTTGCACATGCTAGAGATTTTGGTGGCATGATTTATGGCCTTTGGAGGCCCCACGTCCTTCTTCAAAGGCTCAATGTTTCTCTAGGAGGAAAGATGTCACCCTTTAGGGCATGACGTCAACCCTAAAAGGGGATTTTATTTATGTATTATTATATTTTTAGTTTGAGAAGGAAAATTGTTAAGGTTGGCCTCTCTAATTTAATATTGACTTTTATAAAGTGGAAAAACTTTTGAAGTGACCTCATATAAATAGAGGTCACTTCCTTTTCATTTTATCATAGTTCTCAATTGAGAATCACACATTTGTTGGCTGAATTTTTTTCCCTCCTTGGGAAAATCACATCTCCTCTCTTTAATTTTTTTTTTTGTGGTATCACTTGTCTCTTGGAGAAAAAAGTAATGCAATATGTCTTGGATGCTTAGTTCTTGCACTTGTGGTGGAATATTCTTGGTAGAGAAGGGTTTTGCTTGATATCTATTGGAATTGGCAAGGAATTTCTGCATATTGGGTTTATTTCTTCTTGTTTCAAGGTTTTTATTGTCTAAAACCTTGGAGGAGTATAAATTCATACACCCTCCGCTAAGGTCTATCATTATTGTCTTGAATAAGCTACTTTGCAAAGGTTGCTAGGAGGAGTAAAAAGGCTTACACCCTCCTAGATTTACTTTTCTAGGTTTTGTTTTCCTTGGGGAGTAAAAAGGCTTACACCCCTAGAGAAATAACAAACCCCATCTATTACACAAGAGACTCCATAACCCAATTGACAAGGCACCAATATTTTTTTCATTGGAGATATAAATCATTGCATTGGTATATGTGAAAAGTTGTGATTTTGTAATTGCTTAAGTTGGAAGTTATTCTTCATGCTTAAGGATTTCTTGTTCCCTAGGGGTGTCTTGATTGGTCAACTAATTATTCTTTCTGTTATAAATTAATGCTACAACCATTAGGGCTACATAAAAACTCTCTCTTTCATTTATTTCTCTCTAATCTACCGCTAAAATTTACTAGTGATCCTAGATTATTGTTCCACTGCTCATTGGCTATCATTTAGATGGTTTACTTGTCAATTTTAGTGGTTAGATCTCTCTTCTGTAACAATTGTTTTCTACATCCATCTGACTATTATATACTTTGTTGATAACAATTTAATAAGCAACCCTCTAACATCACTAAAGTCTTGTTTCACTTCATGGAAGTTTAACTAGTTTTCACTAACTTAGTTTCCACTATCTTATGCTTGATTTTAGTGGTTTAATTTGCAATCATTGGTAGTTTTTTATTTATAATTTTTACACATATATACGTCTGAAATTTTGGACATCAAGGATTCTCTCTTGATTCCTTCTGATAAAAGGCTTGGTTTATGATCATTTGTCTTGTTCCAGGTAGGGATAACATTGTTTTGCAGGTACAAAACACTTGGAAACCATCTACTCTTTCATACAACTCTTTTCCAAGCCATTCTTCATCTCGAAGCTTGACCTATAGGGGTTTTAATCATCATAATTTCACTTTCCATATCAATCCCCCTAGGATCACCAAGATTCCCCCCTTGTGGTGATTTCATCATCAGTAAAGTGAGGGGAGTATCTATCTAAGGTGATAGTGGGTAGGTACTCCCATAGTTGTCACACTTCCATGGATTGGGTTGGGATTTTCCCAAGCTACATATTGTGCGATAACAACACCCACTGTAATTATCTATTATTAGATTCCACTCATAGGTTGTTGAATTATACATATATCGGATGGAAAATTTTAGCAGCACAACTTTGATACCATGTTAAAATTTGATCTCGCAACAACATATTTTCACTCATAAAATTTAAACCCTACAACTAATTCTTAAAACTTTTGAAACAATTTACAAAAATTTAGAGCTACATAAACCAAAATACTGCATGGAAGATTCAAAATTGCAGACTCTGCATATCAAGAGGTTAGATCAAAAGAACAATGAAAAAATGATTTATCTACGAAAAGAAAGACATGGAAAACAATATCATCATACTAAATCTACAACAACAATGACATATTTTTCTACTACAAAAGAAGATTAGATAGATCTACACATTTTTTTACAAGATTACAATGCAAAGCAGTCTAACTAGAACACACTAGATATCACATCTACCACACTCTATCTTCAACAATGTGCCCACCTTCCCTTTTATATAATAAGATAAGGGGGAGTTACACAATAAGGCTAAAACCCTATCCTCTATAATGGAGCAGTCCACCTTGACAAGGTCAAACCCTAACCCTAAGGGAATGCACATCACATTAAAATCAACTACTAACAGTCAATGCTCCTCATGTGTAAAAGAATATTCCCCAAATTGTGTGCCCTTCATGTGCTAAGAATATATAGATACATGCAAACTTATGTCAAGCATGCTCTTCCATGAAAGTGATCAAATTAGTGCACTATGCATGTGCCAAGAGTAGGGCTGCACATGCCAACAAATGACAAGCATACTCCTCCACATGCCTAATAAAATTCTTAATGCAAATACTCAAGTAGTGTGCTCCCCTAGTTCAATGTAACTCCCAAGTGTCATTGTTGAAGAGGCATATAAGATAAATTTTCCCTCATTGAGATTCTCTCTCACTGATGTGTCATCTCCCAAGCAAGAGTCAAACATTTGTTGTTCAACTTGTTGTCATTGAAGGGGAATAGGTCTTGAGAAATAGGAAAAACTAACACCATAAGATGAAATATGGAGTTCTTTTGACTTCTTAGTTTATAGCGTTTTCTCAAATTTAGAGGGGAAAATAATTGTAGTATTCCAGATATAAAATAATATGCAAAACATAAATATTTTAGCATAGAAATGAAGAGCAACAATGATATAACCAGAACAACATCAGAATAATACTAGAATAATACCAGAATACCACTAGAAAGAGAACCTTGATTAATGATAGAAATGTTCACTTTCCTCTTTGAGGGGGAAACCTTCGACAGAGCAGAGATCTATTACAATAATCTCCAAGACAATATTTCTCATACCCTCTACTCCTATTTATAGTAAATATATCTTTCCAAAAGAGAAATCTAGAGGAAGATCCTTCTAGAATCCTTCTAGAAGTGGAAGCTTCTATTAGGTCTTCTTACATTTGACTTATTCTTCGTTATTGCTAGGCCTTATTAATATTGGACATTATTACATGGAATTATATTATTCTACCTACGTGAGGGGTTAGGTAGGTTAGGTCCCTAACATGCCCTCCCCCTTGAAGAACAACCTTTTCCTTAAGGCTTAAGATGAGGAAATTGTTGTAGAATGGTGGCCAAGTCCTATGTGACATCTTCTGGAGTTGTATATTTCCATTGGACTAATACTTCCTTGATGGTGCGCTAATGGAGATGACAATCTCACTGGGTGAAGAATGCTTGTGGATGCAACCATATGGAACATTCTTCGTCCAACTCAGGGAAACTAGTTTGAGTTTGACACTTAGCTCCAATCACCTTCTTTAAGTAGGAAAAATGAAAAATAGGATTGAGCTTCAACTGATTGGGTAGAGCTAACGAATATGCCACAAATCCCACACACTTGAGCATTGTATAAGGGCCATAAAATTTGGGCACAAGTTTCTGATATTGTTCAACTTTGAGTGAAGTATGCTTATAAGGTTGTAGTCGAAGAAACACTTGGTCCCCTTCACCAAAATTTCGTTTGGAACTACCTTAATCTGCTTGTTGCTTCATGTGATTCTAAGACATGACCAAATTGTATTTGAGGGCATGAAGAATAGCCTCTTAGACTGTAATATTTTTTTCAACCTCTTGAACCTTCGACACCCCTGGCAGATATGAGAGAATCGATGGGGGATTTTGGCCATAGACTGCTTCAAAAGGAATCATGCAAGTAGTTGTATGGTAAGATGTGTTGTACCAACATTTAGTTAGGCATAATCATTGAGCCCACCGATTTTTCCACTCAGATGCAAGACACATCTAATATGTTTCCAAACACTTGTTAACAAATTCAGTATGGCCATCCATCTGGGGGTGATAGGTAGTGTTGAGACGCAATTGGGTGCCTTGTAGCTTGAACAATTATTTCCAAAAATTGCTGGTGAAAGTGGGGTCTCTGTCATAGACAATAGAATTATAAATGCCATGAAGATTGAAGATATTATCCATGAATATTTGAGCCACTGTGGCGGATGTGAATGGGTTTGTAAGAGAACAGAAATGAGCATATTTGGAGAGACGATCTACGACCACCATGGTGACTGACTTATTGCTCGATTTAGGTAAGCCCACAATGAAATCCATAGAAATATATTGCCAAATAGCAGGGGGAATTATAAGTGGTTGGAGTGTTCCTGGAGCTTTGATAGTTTCTCCCTTGTTGCGTTGACAAACCTCACGTTCATCCATAAGGGTGTGGACATCTTATTTCATACCATCCCAGAAAAAATAATGTTTGACCAGTTCATAGGTTTTGGTAAACCCTGAATGATCGACTGTGGGCGAGGCATGAAGTTCAGAAAGCATTGTGGATTTAAGTTGTGATTGCTTGCATAAATACAAACAACCTTTGTAGAGAAGCTCTTAATTGTGCCACGAGTACCCTGGAGAAACTAAAGAATTGTGTTGCAATTGGTGGAGCATGCTAGAATTTTTGGGGTCTTGCAGCCATTCCTGATGAACAACTTGGAGCCAATCTGGTACAATGAAGGAGAGGGAGAAAAGGGACCCGTCTTCTTCATATTTCTAGGAAAGATCATTGGCCACTACATTTTCCTTGCCCTTCTTGTAAATGATCTCATAGCCAAATATCTCGCTCACCCATTTTTGCTGCTTCGGGGGTGAAATTTGTTGTTCAAGGAAATACTTGAGACTCTGATGATCAGTTTTGATTTGGAATCGTTGACCCAATAAATAAGGATGTCAGAGATCCACAACATGCATAATAACTAACATTTCCTTTTCATAAATGGATTGTCGCAAATGTTTCTCTGAAAGTTGTTTTCTAGTGAAGGTCAAAGGTCTGCCATCTTGCATGAGGACGGCTCCAATTCCTTTCCTAGAAGCATCACATTCCAATATGAATTTCTTTGCGAAGTCTCGAACTGCTAGGACAGGGATCAAACACATAACATCTTTCAAGGATTGGAAGGCATGATTCACTATTGAATTCCAAGTGAAAACATTCTTTTTAGGGAGAGAAGTGAGAGGAGCTGCAATTTTTCCATAATTTTGAACAAACTTCCTATAATAGCCCATTAAACCCAAAAAACCATGCAAGCTCTTAAGAGTTTCAGGGCGAGGCCAATCCTGCATAGATTCAATTTTCTTAGGATCCACTCAGACACCATCCTTTCTGACAATATGACCCATGTATTCCACTTTTGAGGCACCAAAGGCACATTTATGTTGTTTGAGAAAAAGTTGGTGCTTAGAGAGTAGATGGAGAACTTGATTCACATGAGAGAGATGGGATGGCCAAGTTTTACTATAGATGAGAATATCATCAAAGAAAACTAAGACAAAATGACGGAAGACATGATTCATAAGACTTTGGAAAGTGGAAGGAGCATTACACAATCCAAAGGGCATTACCAAGAATTCACAATGACCCTCATGATTAAGAAATGCAGTCTTGGGAATGTATTTTTATTTCATATGAATCCAGTGGTAGCTAGAACGTAGATCCAATGTGGTGAAATATTGAGCACCACTCAATTCATCCAAGAGGTCATTAATGACAAGAATGGGGAATTTGTCTTTGATTGTGAGTTTGTTGAGGGCGCAAAAATCATGACACATGCTCCAAGTACCTTCTTTCTTGAGTACCATGACCACAGGAGAAAAATAAGGGCTAGTATTGGGACGGATAACCTTGCTTCTAGCGATTCATGAACAATTTTCTTAGTTTCATTCTTATGGGAAAAGGGATGAGGATAAGGCCAAACATTGGGAGTAAGACTGCTTGGGATGAGAGGGATGGAATGATCATGGACTCCACGGGAAGGGGGAAGTGCTTTGGGAGTGGTAAAAAAAACTTGGTGGCGGGAGAGGATAGATTGGAGGTCGGGATGCACAAAATGTTTCTCAACAACATGAATGGAGTGGAGTTGGGATATAATTCCCGAATGACCTTTTTTGAGGATATTTTCCATGCGATGTGAACCAATGATCTCAGGAGATATTGTTGTGATGCCTTGGAACTTATATTGTTGTCCCTCCTGGTGGAATTGCATGGTTATGTCCTTAAAATCCATGAGAATGGGGCCTAGAGTGCGTAACCATTTGACACCGAGAACAATGTCACAACCACCCATGTTTATAGAAAACATATGGGATTCCAGATGATACTGACCGATTTGGAGTTGCACATTTTCACATCGTCCCCCACATTTCATGGAACTGCCATTGGCAATCATGATTTGAAAATTATTAACGACATAGATGTAACAATGGAATTCTTGGGCAATGCAATGATGAATAAAATTATGGGTGCTACCACTATCCAAGAGGATGATGAATTTCCTATTTTTTATGTAACCAATTAATTTGAGAGTCTTGGGAGAAGAGAATCCAGTGAGGGCATTAAGTGAAATCACCAAGTCAATGTCTGGTGGATCAAAGGGTGGGGTCAGATCAGATGGCGGTGGTAGTTCCTCCACAGGTGGAACAACAACATATTCTTCAAAAATATCCTCTGTCACAGCCATAAAAATATTTTGTTCCTTACACTTGTGCCCAGGAACAAAAGGAGGAGTTTAACGCACACGTTAACCTCCTGATGTCTGCCGAAGTGGGGTATCTTCATGAAATTAAGGATAGTGGACCTCGCGATCTCCTTGGTCCAAGACTGGGGGACTATCTTCGACTTCTTTCGTGTTGTCTTTGTCAAATATTTATGCGGTGCGAGCAACACATAATTATTTCAGTCTCCTAGGTTAAAATAATTGATCTTAAGATCAGGGATCAGTCCTAGCTGTGGTCCAACTACACGTATCCCCTTCGGGAGGTACACAGTGATAAGAGTGTACTCAAAATCTCTCAAAACGCTGTCATGACTAACTGTGCCAGCCAAAGGTGGGATATAGTCGGGCAAGACCGATGGAATGAGCTTCATGTTTTCGAAGTCATCGTGATGCTTGCTTCTCTTCTCTGTCATGGTTTGGGATGGACCAGATCGACGTGCAGTCGATGGGGATGCTTGCAATCCTCTCGTTGATGAAGCTCGTGCTCCTACAAACATGACCTTCTTAGCCATAATATTTATGAGGATATCCTCCACATACTTCTCTATTACACTGTGTTCACCTGATATACACGCTCGAGATTAGATATCTCAGGTCGGCGGAAAAACACTCGAGGTAAGAAAAATGGGTGGTGAGGTCTCAGTAAGCACCGCGGGATAGAAATTAGTTATTTTTGGGTTTGGGTAATCACAATTTGTAAAAGTGTCCCTGGTGAGACATTCGACGGATTAAATAGACAATGTCGTAAAAGACTCCTCCAACGAGTAGGAATGCCTCAATCCATGCATTATGGCATGGTCCCAACGACGCAATGGCGATCTTTCCAGCAATAACTATGTTTCTAACCGTTATGGAGCGTCGTTCTAATGGTCGGGATGCCTCCAATGGTCACATTGCTTCACCATGGCGAAGTGCTAGTCTGCATTGTTCTGCTATTCTGACGAGGTTCAAGTTCTGCAAGCCCACTTTTTGAGAAGTTTTCTTTGGAACCTTGTACAATTTTTCTAGCTTCGCTTTCTTCCTTCTGAGCTTTCTAGCCTTCTTTCCTGTGATCTGAGTCATTGGGTTCCTCTTTCTATTTTGATTCTTATCTTCTCTTAGCATAGTAACTTCACACTGTTGGGAGTCTTTCAAAGGTTTTAAGTGGGATATCTATTCTCTTAGTACTTCAGGGGTAGGTTCTCTTATCTCCTACATGGATAGGTTCTTTAATCCTTCCTGCATTATTTCAACCTCGACAATGAGTTATCTAGCCCTTGGTTTCTTCAACTTGTCCTCTTGTTCTTTATTAAGCGCATTGTTCTCCTAGCCATGAAATCCCTTAATTCTTTCTTTTTCTGTTTGATAGCTTCCTCTTATTCTTTCCTTTGGATCTGATCTTTCTCAATCCAAGTCCTTCCTAACAAAAGTGCAAAGGGGGCATTGTTCTCAACAAACTTAACGACCTCAATTTTTTTTTCAGTCGATGCTCCATGAGCAATCGTAGGTATATGACTAAGTCTTCCACATAGGGTTATTATCTTTCCTTTAAACAATCCTATTCCTCCCAATGAGGGAACCATAGCAGGATTTCCCAAAATTTCCCAAGTACTTTCTGGAATGATGTTCACATGTGTTTTTGCATCCAATACACAGTCTATGTCGAAGTCTCCTATTCTTGTTTCTATGCATTCCTTCTCTTTTAACATCTCTAGTAAACTGATGTCTCTATGATCATTCAAAGTTTCTTTCATCTGCAATAATATCATCTCTGATTCTTTCTGGTGTTCTAGCATATCCTTAGTCTCTTGACCTTCCTCATGGTTTTCTTGTCTCATATTCATCTTTTCAACTTTAGCAATCATTCTAGGGCAGTCCAAAACTTCATGTCCAGTAGCTTTACAACAAAGACAAATAGGACCTCTACCAGGGCATTCCTTAGCAACATGTCCTAGTCTTCTACAACTATAACAAAGAGTCAATCCTCTCTTTATCTTAAACTATCCCCAACTTTTCATGTACTGCATACTGGGATCACAGTGATGAACCTGCAACAAATTCTTTCTTGGATAGTGCATCCACTTGCTAGTCCAAAACTTATTTCTATGCATAGGAATAACATATCTTTCATTATTTCTATCAGATCTATTCATATCAAGTCTTCTTTCTTCTAGGTGTGCCCTAGTTTTCAAACTAGGACAAAATTTATCAAACATAGCTAGATCCATTCTTTCGAAGCAAAAATTTTCACTTATCTTACCTTTATCAGAGCACAAAGCTTTAAGATCTTACCTCTTTTCTTTAGATCCGATTCCCTTCTTAGCACAGAGCTTCACAATTCAAGTAGAATACTATGCACCACAACAACAGATCTACACACATTACTTTCTCTTTTCTTCAGTTCCCAACAATCACAGTTTCAGGTCCCAGCAACAAAACCATTTGTTGGCACAGGGGTAGACCTAGGGTTCTGTTAACTCCTCAAATAATCTGGTGGATTTATTTTCTTTTTTAGGTGATAGGTTGTAACCTCAAGTCATTTTTGAGTTTTTATAGTTGCAAAACTTAGGTTTCGGTTTCTGTCTTAGAAAATAATGTGATCCATGAAGTCTTCTTTTTCAAAATTTGTATAATTCACTTTCAACAGCTAACATATGTCCAAAAGTTGAGTGTGCGCTGTGGAAAGTGTCGACTTTCAACAGCTAAGGAGCGCTTTTCATTAGTCAATGCACTGTTGAAAGTGGTGAATTTCAAAAGGTTCGACAATCAAGTTCGCGGGTGGCGCGCTGTTGAAAGTACATACTTTCCGCAGCTATGGAGCGGTGTTTGCAAGGTCACGCGCTGTTGAAAGTGCATACTTTCCGAAGCTGGGGAGTGATTTTTACAAAGTGGTGCACTGTTGAAAGTGCATACTTTCCGCAGCTAACATGGGTTTTCCATGGGGTCACGCGCTGGCGTAAGTGGCAAGTATGAACAACTAACAGAGGCGTTTTCCACTGGTCGTTGTTGAAGAAAGCGGGAATCACGTGCGTGATATCCACGTCTGAAGGTAATGATGATATGATCATCCCACGTTAGGCAAATCCAAAATATGTGCTGATGAGAGTGGGTAATGATAGAAACTCAATTATGCATGTCAGAATAGGACTGTAATTCGAATCCGACCCAGAACTCACGCTCAACACTCATGGAATCCGGGATGGCAAGTTCAAGTTCGGTGATGCAGGTACAGAGGAGGTACCACCGGCCTGACAACATCAAATCAAACAGTGGTTTCCATATCACAAATTGTCTCTTTAAGTCTTTTGAAGTTTCATTTGTTTCAAAACAGAGCCGAAGCCCGAACTGCTTTCAACAGTGCAGAACCTCGGCTCGACTGGCAGTTACAGGGGTTACAAATTGTCAAGTTTTTCGAGCTACAGAATGGTGAGAAAACGCAGTGGTGCTCTACTCAAGAGAGAGCTGGATAACCTGTCCTTTCTACAATCACATCCTGAAGTCCAGAAGCATTTTTCGAATGCAGGGTGTATGGAATTCGTTGAAAGATTACAAGTTGGTTGCCACCAGGCTACAACAGAAGCCTTTGCCAAGACTTTTGATGGCAATAAAGCTCGCGTTGGGTCCATGGAAATTAGAGTGGATGAGGCTATCATTGCCACAACTACAAGTTTACCAAGAACCGATCAGAGCTGGTTTAAAACCACTGCTCCCAAAAATTTGGATTTCAGAGTTTATTTGAA
>CBVK0100184125.1:0-21103 GCA_900067695.1 Picea abies
AAGGAGAATGTCACTTTTAATTACCATTAATTACTACCCTCAACTGCACACCAAAACACCTTACAACTCCACCTTGTTACTTAGGTTTTAGGTTTTAGGGGGGTTTAAGATGGTTTTAGGTTTCTGGGACCAAACCGGCCGGTTTATTCATAAACCGGCCGGTTTGGTCATAAACCGGCCGGTTCCGTCTTAAACCGGTCGGTCGGTTCGGTTTTTCAACCGGTTCGACCCAGTCTGTCATCTAACCGGTCAAACCGGCCGGTTTCGGTTTCGGTTTACCGGTTTTTAAAACACTGGTTTTATCTCATGCTATCTTGGTGAAGTGAAATTTCTGCAATTTTATCTTTGTGTTATTAATGCTTCACGATAATTTCTCTTTTTCATTCTAGACATCTTGCTTGGTGAAACCCTAAAAGAGGAGCCTAAGTGTTTCCTCCTCTCACAAGGTTAATTTCGTCCAAAATTTGTGAAGGAATACTTGCTAAGGTTAGATTCCTAAAGCCCTAAAGTGATAGCATTTTAAGGTTTTAGCCCTAGACATTGATTTTAATCTAGTTGAAGCATCAAGAAGGGAGAAAAGGTTGCTAGAGCCCAAAAGTGTTTGCACTCTAGCAATCCTTCTCTTTAAGGTTTAAACCCTAAGGCCCTAATGTGCTAACACATTAGAGTTTAAGCCCCACCTCTTGGTTTCTACTTTGTTAAATCTTCAAGCATTGTTGTATTTCTGTTATAAAGACTCCATAGCCCTCAAAGGCACTCATCTTACAACTCTCTTGTGGTGAAATTGATCAACAAACACTCTCTTTCAATTCTCTCAATCTTTCTACTA
The DNA here is from genome assembly GCA_900067695.1 of Picea abies. NCBI lineage: Eukaryota > Viridiplantae > Streptophyta > Pinopsida > Pinales > Pinaceae > Picea > Picea abies. The sequence continues at coordinate 830 of CBVK0100184125.1, forward strand.
ATTTTGCTAACACTAACACTCACTAATTCATTAGCAAACTTGCTGCTGTTGCAAAAGTTTGCTACAGCCATCTTAATACACTCTAATTTTCTGCATACACTCTTGTAAAGGTGGTTTAACTTGCTCAGAATTTCTCTCAAGCAATTGGATAATGTTCTATGTGATGCATGCATAATTCTCTTGGTCAATTGTTGAAATTCTAATCTTTTTTTGTTGTTGTTGTTACAAATTTATATTGTTCTTATAAAACTATTGTGTTGCTGCAAATTTGTATCAGCCATTGCAATTTTCATTGTCTAGTGTCTTCAAGGGATATTTATTATTTATTGCATGTTTAAGCTTGGAAATCATTACATATATGCTATAAAGTGTTCTTGTTCCGGGCAGGTACTCAAACAGTTTCAATCTTCTTCTACTACCTTGACCTAGACAAATCTTTAGATCAAGTGAGGGGACGGTAGGCTTTGCTACTTTGATCCCTTGAGGTCACCGGGAAAGCCTCCTCTGTGATGGACCTCCTCCATCACTAAAACGAGGGAATTTCTTACTAAGGTGACAGTGGTAGGATTTTCCATAGTTACGCAGATTTGGGAGACTTGTGTTGCGCTTTGCACAAGTGCAAATCCTACAATAACAGGAACCAAGATTTACAAGAATAAGGTAAAGAAGAAATAAGATGGTGTCTAGCATAGAAATTTGTAGGATGGTTTCATTATAAATCAAACAAGTTTGAACAAAGTCACATACTTAAGATTCCACTCAAAAGTTATGAAATAATTCTCTATGGAGCTTTCCAACAAACAAATCCCAAATATGCACAATTTAAGATGTCATAAATAGTTGGGCACGCACGTCTCTATTATACCACAATTTGCCACATCATTTGCTCTTGTGAGATGGCTTAGTCCTTATCCCTGGCTTGCAAATTTAAATCCCAACTTCCCTCATCAAAATTACTTAAAAAACAACACTTTTGTGTTTGTTGACCATCTATTCAACTAGGGGGTCAACTCCATGTACCATGAAGATATGCATCATCAGATGCTACCAAGTCAAAGACTTCCTGGTTCTACAAGGCATTTTTGGCCTTCAGCACGTATTTTTGTAATTGGAATTTCCACTCCCCTACGTGGGATAATAATGTAATAAGTCTACATGGATCATAGTTAGGTCAGTTACCTTAGGATTTCTTCATTAGGAGAGTTCCTTTCACTGAGTGTTTTTTTCCTCAAGTTATTAATTTGGCCTAACCGACCTTATTAATTTCCCTTGAGTTTTTCACTCCCACAAATAATTCCTCCAAAGCGGTGAAAGGCATTATAATGGTGTCATCCTCTAGTAGCTAGTGTTTAGGAATGATGTAAATGACCATGTAAGACATCTCTAGAAATTTCGTGGAATTCCATCGAGTCTAGATAGTTTTTTTTGAATTAATTAAAATTGCCTAAGTTTGGGTAATTTAATTAATTAATTTTGAGAAATAATGTAAAAACTAGGCCCTTGGGCTTTTGCTAGGGGTATTTATGCTCAAAATAAATGGAATGAGACCCCCTACACCCTTGGACCAAGTTTCAGCTCAGTTGGACAACTTTTGCTAGGTGTTTGTCCATAGGGAGTCCAAGTCAGTCAAAACAACAATTTCAATTACTAAGTCATGACATAGTAAAATGTCATTTTTTGTAATTTTGAACTTGTTGCCGTCCTAATACAGACTTGCTAACGTGAGCTAAGTCCTGCTCACTTAGTGTGTCCTTGGAGACACAATGCCTAGGTTCTCAGTCCACACTGTCACCTTGATTGGAACCTCTTCCTTCTAGGCTTACTCCTAGGGAAGCCAAGGGGGGTAGACCCTAGTTACTAGATTGAATTAAACGTTATGTTCTAGGAGTTGTTTTTAATTGGTTAAAGGCTAAGGGGAAAACTAGCCTAAGATGCTAAGGCAGCAAATGCAAAGTGCAAGTCTATCTATATGACAATCAGCCCTTTCCCTAAGTCAACTAAGACTAGTGCCTAAGGTTGGGCAATGGGGTCAACTAAGTTTAAGGGTGGTTCAATTACAAAAGTTTTACAAGTGAAGTTACTTGAAACTACCCCAAACCAAAGATTACAAGTATTTGCAAAAGAATTACAAGTGTTACAATAATTACACAAGATACAAAAATACAAAGATACAAGAAGATGTAAGTGAGATCAACACATGAGCCAAGCATGCCCCAATAGCACTTACTCTATTGGACCGCTTTCACTGGCAACCATAAAAAGCACTCAAGACTCAAGAAGGTGATGCCTCCCCAAGTGGGATACTCAACCCCTTCTTGAATCACACCACAATAAGCAAATGAAATAAGATATACAAATGTTTAACTCATATGCTCATGACAACTTGAAATATTAAAGGCACAAACCATGGAGTTGCAACAATGATTATAAGCATGTAATTATATTCAATGTGTGTTTCCTAAGCATACATCTAAGTCCCCCAAATACACATGGATGATCTATGCAACTAAATGTTTAAGGAGTTGTTTAAAAGTTAAATTAATTTTATGTTCCCTCCCCCTAAACTATGTTTGTGCTTTGAACTTCCTCCTCCCTTGGCCAAATTACTGTCGGGTGCTCAAGATAGTAAGGCAACGAGGCCCACCCTAGCTTCCCAAGTCAGCCCTGACAGTAAGAGTTCCCCCGGAAAGGATCCCCTTAAGGATCACGGGACGGTCCCCCGCCACTTCCCCCCGGGTATCCCTCAAACCCGTTTTAGATTGTGGAAATGGATGAATAAAGCTCATAAAGTTGTCTAGAATGTTATTATGACCCTCGGGTGGGTCTTTAGGTGTGTTTGGTTGCTTTTAGGAGTATTTTAGACACTTAAAAATTCACTTTTTAGCGCATGGCCGAAATGAAAAAGTTGATAAAAATGTGTTTGCAAGATGTGAATTAAAAGACCATTAACACATTAAGACATAAAGGAAATGTTGCAAGAGATGTATCAATTATTCATCAACCATTCCACATATGTACTTGAAAGGAAATGTGAGATTAAAGCAAAAACAACTTGCCACTTATACAGAAAAACTTGCTCGAAAAAGTAAAGTTATGAATGTGAGAGCTTAACCCATAAAGCAAGATAACATGAATGTAAAGATTGCTTTAAAAGTAAAGCTGAAAGTGAAATGTCTTAGACCATGAGATTATGCCACATAAATGAAAAGAACATTAAGCAAAGATGAGCATCACATCACCATTTAGACATTCAACTTGTGAACAAGATATAGGGCAAGAACAGCTTGCCTAATGAAAGTGGGAAATAGAGTTAAAGATTAACCATTCATCAACATATGTTATGTGTTAAACCCATGTAAAAGATATATGCTTGAAAGTTAAAGATTTAACAAGTTAATGAATGAGATTTTAAACCAAAAATTAGATCACATATGCTTAGAAAATGAAAAGTCAAATAACTTATGAAAACTAATAGATTTAGCACTTAAGAGAGATCATAAACCATTTAACCATTTAGTCAATGTAAGCATAAGCATATGAAGTAAAACTTGAATAAAGGAAACTTAGATGTGATGACTATCTAGATTATTTTAACCATTAAGAGCATGTAATCATCAAAAGAAGATAAGTTTTCCTTAGGCCTAGCGATTTTGGGGATTACTCTCCCAAGGTGCAGGCACATTAACTTATTAAAAATAAAATAAAACTTGAAAAGAATAAAACCACTTACAATGGCCAAGGTGGAGGCAAGCCTACCATTGTTGGCCAAAGAGGGTTATTGACAAATTAACAAATTATTAAGATGAAGCAATTAGATAAATGAAATACTTGAAAGGAAAGCAAACTAGCCTAGCCTAACGATATTGGGGACGTCTCCCCAAGGTGTAGGCAACTATCTATGTTAGTTTGTGATTATGGACAAAAAAATCAATGAAATAATGAAAGAAAACTTGGATTTACAATGAGAAGGGTTAGGAGATAGTTACCCAACCGAAAGGGGTTCTTGGGGAAGTCTTCTAGAATGATTTGAGCAGCGTTTCCCCCTCTTTCTGGTAAGAACCTGCAAAAAACAGCAAGCAAAAGCTTGCTGGAAACGCTGCAAAACACAACAAAATGTCAAAAAAAATTCTATTTTTACACAGAAATTTTTTACATAAAAATCTGCAAATAAAAGTTGATATTTTTGACCTATCTATGAGAGGTTAACTACAGAAAATGGAATGAAATGACAGCAATATATCAGATCCAAATCAAAAGGCAAAGAGTTTGTGCAAGCTTTGGCTGGAAACTGCTCTAAAGTCTCTCCCAACCAACCCTTTTGAGACAAATCTGCACACTACAACAAAATGTGAGTTCAAAACAGCATAGTATGATGATTAGAATAGCAAAAATGAACTAATTCACAATCCTAGCTAACCAACATACATAGATCATCAACACTAATGTCTATTTGATCTACCCAAATAAACTAATTTATCCAAGATGCTAGCTAGAAACCCACAAAATGCAAAGGAACAAAGTCACCTCATATGCAATGGACAAACAAGACTAATCTCAATTGGTCCAAAATCCTCCAAAGCTTTTTGTTTATTGAATCCAAAATGTGAGAACCTTGAAGCAACTAATTGCTCCAATGATCTCAAGAGAAATGAGTGAGTGGAAGATGGCAAGAGCAAGGAAGATGGCAAGAATTCGGTAGCATAACTTTAGCTCAAAGAATGGTGAGGAAAAAGGGTGAGGAGGGGTTCTCTTTATACCTCTAGAGGCAAAGTGAAGGCACTTGGATGAAGTCCAAGTGTCACATCAAGAGCAAATGAGCACATCTCAATGAGAGGGGCGCCCAAGCTAGGTTTTTGGTGATGGAATAATAAGTTGGTGAGTTGTGGGCCTTGGATAGGTTAGAAACTAGGTTTGGGGGGGCGCACTAGGTAAGATAGGAGGGCCCACTTTGAGGTTTGGGTGTTTAGTTTTAGGTTTGGGTGAATGGGTGAGTGTTTCCCCATGGGGGGCGTGAGCTTAGAAGAGGGCGTGAGGTTTAGAGAGTGAGTTGAGTGGGTAAGGGGCTAGGTTAGGGAGTTGTTAGGGTTTAGGAAGGGTGCACCTCACTCAAGAGTTTGGAGTGAGGGGGGACGTTTTTCCCCCTAGGGCGTGAGCTAGAGAGGTGAGGGGGTAAGGTAAAGGGGTGAATTAAGTTGTAAAGTTGTTTGGTTGGGTTTGGGTAGGTTAGGAGGGTCTAACTTGCTCTTTACCACCTTCACACTTACTCAATAACTCAAAATTACAATAGTTTTGACATTTTGATAATGTCACCTTAGCAATTAAAATTGTTGTTTTGACTGACTCTGACTCTGAATGGACAAAGACATAATAAACTTCGTCCGACTGAGCTGAAACTTGGTCTATGGGTGTAGGGGGTGCTATTCCATTTCTTTTGAGCACAAATACCCCTATCAAAAGCCCAAAGACCCAATTTTTACAATATTAGCTCAAAAAATAATTAATTAATTAAATTATTAAAAATTTAATTAATTAAAAAAAACCTATCTAGACTCGACGAAATTCCGCGAAACTTTCTACACTGTCTGGCATGGTCATTTACAACATTCCTAAACAATAGCTACCAAAGGATGAGACCATTAGAACGTCGTTCACCACTTTGGAGGAATTATTGCATGTGTAAAGGGAAAAACTCAAGGGAAGTCAGCCAGGCCCTAAAGCCCAGTTGACAACCTGAGGATAAAAAACCCTCGGTGAAAGGAACTCTCCCAATGAAAACATCCCAAGGTACCTGACCTAACTATGATCCATGCAGACTTATTACATTATCAACCCACGCAGGGGTGCGGAAATTTCGTTTACAAAATTTGTACTGGAGCATCAAATGGCCCAAGTAGAACCAAAACTGTCTTCAACATATATGCATCTAGTGATGCATACATCATGGCACATGAGTTGACCCCTAGCTGAATAGGCGGTCAACAGAACTAAATGAGTAAAGTAAAGGTAGGAGATGATGAGAAAACATATTCCTAACCTTTTCCAACCCTCACATCACCCCCTCACCTAGCCATTAAGAAAAAACGTCACTTTCCCTAGAGAGGTGTGCCCCCCTTCTAGAAAGTCTCCAAAAAATTAAAAAATAATAAAAAAATTAATGGGAGACTTATTCTATCACTTGGTGCGTCTCCCCAGACCCTACAACTCATCATTTGACTTGTCAAAGCCTTTTCAACTCACTCCAACTCATTGCCACTTCATCCATCCATGCCAAAACCCTAGAGTTGTCCCCCCCTTTCTTGAGATTCTCACTTTGACTTGGGTTTTGACACTTGGCTCTCATCCAAGAGGGGTAACTTTGCCTTCCCAAGTATAAATAAAGGCCCTCCCTCACTCATTCCTCACCATCTCTTGAGTTATTGTTATGCTACCATTTTCTTCCCTCATCCCTCTCTCATATTCCATTTTGCTTTCACTCATTCTTGCTCTATTTTGGAGAGAATCTTGTAGCAATTAGTTGTTGCAACTTCCTCACTTGGGTAATAAGAAAGAGCTTTGGAGGACCTTGGTGTACATGAGATTTTGTCTTGGTGCACATGCTTTGGAAGTGATCTTGTTCCATGTGTTTCTTTATTTGAGATCTAGAGTAGATATCTAAAACAAATTAGTTTGTTTGGATAGATCATGCAATAGTGTAGTTGTAGATCTACTTGATTAGGATAGTAAGTAGTGCAAATTAGTTTGTATTACTTGTTTATCTTAACAACTATTTGCTCTCGTCTCACATAACTAATTGCTCTTGTCTCACATTTGCTTCACAAGTTGCAAGTTGCTTCAAGGGTTTGTAAGATTGGCTTCAAGTTAGAAACCCTCCTTCATAACCTAACATAAACTCCTCTCTTTCTTGGTTCTTATATATTTGCTCAAACATATTCAGATCTTGGTTTGTTAACATTCTTAGATAGGTCAATATAGCATTTTATATTCTGAAATTTTTATGCAGAAAATTTATGTTGAAAAACAGAAATTTTCTTGACTTTTATGTGTGTTTTGCAACATTTCCAGCAAGCAATAGCTTGCTATTTGTTGCAAGTTCTCGCCATATCTAGGGGAAGTGCTGCCAATTTTCAGCCACAAAACACACAAAGGACCCCTCCTTTGATTGAGTAACAATATCCAAGCTTTTCTCTATCTTTTCTAAGCATTGTAGCAAGCCCAAAGGGGTCCCCAAGTGGTTTGCATTCTCATTTAAATTTTCAGCAAGTTTTTTTATTCTTTGCCCCACTTGTCATTAGGACAAGGTTGTGTGGCTAGGTTGCTTTAGTTTAGTTTGTTTATTTTTCCAACCCCCTTTGGCACAAAATAGGAAGGCTTGCCTCCACCTTGTGTCATTGTGAGTGGTTTGTGTTGACCGCTCGTTTAGCACGGAGGTCAACTCATTTCATGAAGATTATCTATGTCGAAGACAGCAGGGTTCTACTGGGTGTTTTTAAACACCAGCACTTAAATTCATGTAAACGGGATCTCCGCGCCCCTGCGAGGGTAATAATGTAATAATCATGTCTGCATGGATCATAGTTAGGTCAGGTACCTTGGATGTTGACATCAGGGGAGTTCCTTCCATCGAGGGTTTTTTAATCTCAGGGGGTTAATGCGGCCTAACTAGTCGGGTTAACTTTCCGGAGTTTTTCCCTCCCAGACTTGCCTCCAAAGTGGTGGAAGGCGCTCTGATGATCTCATTCGATGAGTAACCTTCTAGGATTATTGTAAATGACCATGCTAGGCAGTGTCTTGAGTCTTGCGGAGTTCCGTCGAGTCTAAGTCATTTTTTTTAATTAATTAATTATTTAATTAATTAATTATTTTTGAGCTTAATATTGTAAAAACTTCGTCTCTGGGAGAAAGATAGGAGTATTTGTGCTCAAAATGAATGGAATAGCACTCCCTACACCCACTGGCCAAGTTTCAGCTCAGTCGGACTATTTTTGCCTTGTCAAAGTCCACTTAGAGTCAGTTAGGGCAAGAAACAGCAATTTTAATTGCTAATGTGATTTTATTAAAAAATCACAAATCATTGTAATTTTTGAGTTAAGTGAGTGGATGCAAGGTGGAAAGTGGCAAAAAGAACCCTCCTAACCAAACCCAACCCTTCCCCCACCTTTTCCTAACTTAATTTGACATTTTTACCCACTTTTTCACTAAATTAACTCTTGCCCTAAGGGGGAATTCGACCCTCACCTTTTAATTTTCTTAATAAATCCTCGAATTGACAAATTAGGCCACCACACATGTGGTGCGCCTTCCTAAGTTGGTGTTTGACCATCTACTTGACCAAACTCCTAACTAACCCTCCCTCCTAACTAACTCCCATCTCCTAAACCCTCACGTGGCCCCCTTTTGGTGCGCCCTCCCACATGCTTGCACTCTCCCCTAGACCTTTACCCACCCAACGTTCCAAATATGGAACGTGGGTCCTCTCCCCTAAGCCCAAGCGACCTCCCTTGTGCCTTTCCCACTCCCCAAAGCCACACATATGTGGGCCGCCCCTTTTTCTCTCTCCTAAAGTGCGCACCTCTCCTAGTTGGACGTGCTAAACCCCCCCCAAACCCTCAACTAACTTCTAATATTAGTAGGTGGGTCTTTCTAGGATATTAACTAACATTTTCTAGAAGGTTTTTCAACCATTCTAGAGCCTCCACCTAAGCAATTCGTTTTTGCTTCATTCCAAAGCCCAAAACCCTAGCTAGGTCACTCACTCTTAGAGATTTGTGCATCTAGCTAGCTAACCAACACTTGGCATTGATCCAAGACCCCTCCTTTTGCCTCTAGAGGTATAAAAGGAACCCCTAGCCTTCATTTTTCCTCACCATTCTCTTGCTAAGTCTATTATGCTGAAATTTCTTTGCCATCTTCTTGCTCTAGCCACTTTGCCATCCACTTCATTTGCTCTTTTTTTTTTCTGAATAATAAAGAAGAAAGCTTTGGAGGACTACATGGTGCATTGCTTGTGATCATCTTTGCTCCACCACATGAGGTGATATTGTTTTTGTTTATTGCATATTGGTTTATGGTGTTGATCCTAGGGTTTCATAGGTAAACTAGTTGTATGTTGTCCATCTCTAGTTTATGATTCATTGGATGATCTAGGTTTGTAGTGATCTCTTCCTAGTATTATTCTAGCAATCTATCTATGCCATATGCTGCTATGTGCTAACCTTTTGCAGGTCATCTTCTAAGGTTTCAATTGGGAGAAGGTTCGAGAAAGAGTCCTCCCTTGAGGCCCACACAAACTCCAAGTTTCTATCTTGTTTCTAACCCTTTTTTTTTTTGCAGCCATCTCATATAGATTTTCAGCCTTAGATCTAGCTCTTGGATAGGTCAAATCTATCAATATTATCTTCATTTGTTTATTGGGAAGGTTTCTATGCTTGCATAGAAATCCTTCACTACCTTTGTAAGTGTTTTTGCAGCCCCCTTAGCAGACTCCAGCTTGCTGATATTTGATGGACAGCGTTAGATCTTGAGGATTTGGCTGCTCAAAAACACTTGGGAGGCCTCCTAGCTCACCTTGCTAGAGCTTGGTACCATTACTCCCTTTTCTCCTCTACTTTCCTTGAGATTTCTGAAGTTCTAACCCTAGAACTAGTTTAGTTTAGATCTAATATTTCTTTTGTTCTTTGCTTAGTATAGATCTAATGCCTTAAAACTTTTCCTAGATAGGTCTCTTTTCGTAATTTCTTTTCCTTAGACTTGGATATGTTTTTTTTGAATCTATGGCTTAGTATTTAGACATTTTCTCTTAGTTTTAATATCATAGATCTATCACGCATGAAGTTGTTTAACTCTTTGGTAGCATCTAAATCTGGTTCATTGGCTGAGTTTTCGTTCTTGTAAGCTCCATCCTTTATCTAACTTGGCACTGTTCGAAGTGGGTTCATTCTTCAGTCCTAAATTCACCCCTAGTGACCCATTTCAGAGCCTTCTTTGCTCACGGCCCATGCCCTTTGGGCCTCCTTTTGCCCACGGCCCCTTTTTCCTTATGCTCTCGGCCTTGTCATCTTCCTAGGCCAGCCTTAAGCTCACGGCCTGCTGCCTCATCTCAGCCCTCCCCTCACAGAGCTGCCTTTTTCTTCAAGCCCTCGGCCTCTTCTTCATTAGCCCTCGGCCTATCCTTGCTGCTGTTGCTGTGAGCCTTGAACCCTACAGCCCTGCCTTGTATTCGGACCTGCATACAATACACATTTTAACTACTTGGTAAGCTGTTTGGTAACTCTCGTTCTAGATGTTTTAGACATAATTCGTACCCTGTTAAAGTGAGTTTGAGATAGTTTAAATGCTAATAACTTGAACATTAAATTCGGAAGATACATAACAGTTTTAACTAAGATGTTGGCACCATAAACTGTCATACCTTTGCTATTATCCTAAGCACTGTTTCAACACTTTTAATTCTGCTGTCAAGGTGTATATGCACTGTCCTTTCATTTGCTGCTATCATAACAGGCTTGTGCTCAAACTGTTTTAAAAGGATAAATATACAAGTACTAAGGGCATAAATTATTGTTTGGAGGAGTTGCTGCTATAGATCTAATTGCATTAAACCTCGCTGCTGTTTTAAACATAGAATCTAATCATTTTGAGCAACTTGTGGACAGTCACACTTCCTTTGCCCACTGTTCATCTTATCCCTGCATACACATATCACAGTCAGTTATTGATTCAAGGTCTATTTTGTTGAAGGAGTTGGGATTGCATTTGACATATTGCACACATAGAAAATTTTGAAAATCTTAGACACTTGCACTAAACATTTGGCATACCCCTTTGGCTGGTGTTAAACTTTTCTGAAGTGGTTTGAACTTGCTGTTGCACATGGTCACCTCTGATTGATTGTTTTCAGGCTTTACTGTCACATATACATGCTGCACACATACTAAACATTTGCACTCATATATATTGCAAGATTGAATTGCTGTCATACCCTATTCTGCTGTAAGGTTCAAATGCATGTACACTAGTTTAAGAATTGATAATTAAGTTGAGGGCTGTCAATACAATCTTGCTGCTGTTTAAAAACGGTGTCACATGCTTTAAAACTCACATTCTCATTTCGTTTTTTAACTCAGCCATAAGTGCAGACTGTGGTGTATTTCCTTATGGTTTGGAAACCTAACTTTTAAGGTGTATTTGCTCTCTTAACTCAGCACCTAAGCTGCCCCTTTGCACATCATTTATATTCAGACTTTAAGTGCAAGTCATAACGGTTGACAAGTAAATCTTGGTGTGCTCTAAACTCTAAACTTGCATCATCTCTTATTGGCGCAAATTCACCTTTAAGGAACACCTTTTATCTAAACACCTAAGCATACCTAAAAGTCTCTTGTTACCTTTCATGCTTGTGGTTTTTATTTCTTAAGTGTTTTTGGTTTATAAGAACTTAGCATTGGTTGGAAATAAGTTAAGCTACATTGCTCACATCACACACGGTGGATGATTGCTCACGGCCTAGTCCTAAACTAGGCTAACTGTTGATTATAAGTACACCTTTGCATATACATCTTTTGATGCTTATGACGATCATGGTTTAATTTTGCTGTGCTTAAAATGTTGATGATATGACATGCTCTTGATTAATGTGTTATTGGTTTGATTTGCATACTCAAGCTCTATCTTTTGGTTTAAGTTTCACTATCAACACACATATAAGCATCATCCTACCACTTTGTTCATGGTCTAAGCATCTGAATTGTTTAAGCTACTCTCTTTCATTTCATCATTACATGTGTTGTGGTTTATGGTTAATGGTCATATCTTTCATGTGGTGATGGTATATTGATGCCTTAGACATTTGCTTACCTCATTGTTTAATCTTCACATAAGGTGGTATAATTCTTTACTTGCAAAGCATTCGTTTCGAGCACTTCTCACTCTCGGCTAATCGTTAAAGAAGATAAAATTAAGAGCGCCTTAAAACTTGTGTTAAAACGAACCCAACCAATCTTAAGATCCACCCGCGGATCATAATAACACTTAGAAACATTAGGGAGTCTTTAAACAACTGTTTTCTACTTCTAGCTGTGGTGAAGTGACGGGCTGACCTTGGAAGCTAGGCTGGTGCCAAAAGCCCAGTATCTTGAGCACCGGGCAGTTATTTGGCAAGATAAGGGAGTTGAGACGCAAACCTAGTTAGGGGGTGGGACTAAAAAGATTAATAAGAACACTAGTTGCATAGATCACCTGTATATGTTGTGGGGATAGTTGATATTTTGTTAGATAACATTTACTTGTGATAATCTTACTGATATATTTTTCATTTGCAACTAGATGGTGATGTGATTTATTGGTTTATGCTTTACTGAATATCTCATTGATCAATTAATCATTGTTGTGGTGTGGACTGGTAAGTGATTGAGTATCCCACTTGGGGAGGCAACACTTATTTAGTCCTTAAATGCTTGAGTGGTTAGATTGCCAGTGAAGGCAGTCCAAGTGGGGTGAAAGCCACTTGGGGCATGCTTGGCCCTAGGGTGTAATCTGTGTATCTTGTATATTTTGACTTGTCTATATCTTGTATATCTCTTTGTTGTAACTTGTATAACTCTTGTAAGTAATTTCGATCTTTGGGGTTTGGGTGTCTTAATTTGATTTAATTGTAAAAAGTCTTGTAACGAAACACCCTTACATCTAGTTGACCCCATTTGCCCAACCTTAGGCACTAGTCATTAGTTGACTTAGGGAAAGGGCTGACTGTGCATATAGTTTAGACTTAGATTAAAACTTGCATTGCTGCTTATCATATAGGCTAGTTTTCCCCTTGGCCTATAAACAATTAAAACNNNCCTAGGAGTAAGCCTAGACGGAAGAGGTTCTTGTCAAGGTGACAGTGTGGGCAAGAACCTAGACATTGTGTCTCCGAGGGCACACTAAGTGAGCCGGACTTAGCTCACGTTTGCAAGTGTGCATTAGGGCGACAACAGTTTGTATTTAGGTTTTTCCTTTCAAAATTTTCTTTTGCTCTTTAGTTGCCTACACCTTGGATGTGAAGTTGGCACAGCCAACCCCCAAAATCGTAAGACTAGCTTAGTTATCTATCTCTAATGTGTTGTGCTAAATGGATTAAAATCATCTAGAAGTAGATCTCACACCACTAAAGATAGTTTAATCCCATGGAGGCATAGGATCTATCTCATGCTTTAAGTTTCCTTTCATTTTGCAAGTTTTATCTCTCAAGCATTTATCTTTTGGCAAATATTCATGGGCATGTCATAATGGTTTAAGGCAACTTAATTATTTTTCATTGCCAGCTATTGTTAAGTTTCTTTCCATGATTTTCAAGTAACAATCTTATGGTTTAGATCTTCACTTCTTGCAAGTTTAATATTTCTGTTTTGGCCCTATTTGACACTTTTTGGGCAAGCAAAACTCACTTTTACACACCTATACACTAAAATTAACTTAGTCCAAAGGCCTAATAATCAACTAGACTTAATAGGGCACCTCTACTGACCCAACTTTGTCATTTAAACGAGGATTAGAGGAAGCAATGGAAGGTGATAGGCCGGGGACGGTCTCGTGGCGCTCAACGTCCTTTCCGGGAGTACTCTTTTCCCTTGGGCTGACCTGTGGAGCTAGGGTGGGCCTTGTTGCCACACTTCCTGAGCACCCAACAGTTACTTGGTACAAGCGGGGGGAGTATTGGGTTGACACTTAGCTAGGAGTCACTCTTAACTAAACAACTTAATCAACTCCTTAAATCCACTATACAACTTTGGGCATCAACTTGGTATATCTTTTGTGGTTGACACTTAACTAATCTGCAAGCAACTTTCATTTCACACTTACTTTCCATGCAAGTTTAGTTTGTGTGTTGTGTATCAACATCTAAGTACTCATAGTTGTGCTTTTGGACACTTTCCCTTCAAGCATTTATTTTTAAGTTAATTGGTGTTCATATCTTTTGATTGGTCCCTCAAGAAGTTGCGCATCCTTTGGAGGCACTTCCTTGTTGGATTTTGTGAGATCTTGTTTGCCATTGAAGGCAGTCACAATAGAATCGTGCATCCCTTTGGGAGACATTCTATTGTTGAGCATGCTAGGCTTGATGTGTTGGTGAGTGTTTCCTTTTGAGTATCTTTAATTTCCTGCAAATACAAGCAAATTCAGTTAGTATCTTTGTAAATCATTGTATCTTGCTTTGTGTTTTTTTTGTGTATCATATATTCATCTTGTATTTAGTTGTAACTCTTTGTATCTAATCTTGTTGTAAAGTAGCTTATTTATTTGTAACATTGTGTAATCATTGTAATCAATCTCCCTCAAACTGTAGTTGACCCCTTGCCCAATCTTAGACACTAGTCTTAGTTGTCCTGGAAAAGGCTTGCTTGTCATTTTCAATTGTTGCACATTGCATTGTTGCCTTTGCATCATAGGCTAGATTTTCCCCAAACCTTCTAACTAAATAAAACCAACTCCTAGAACTTAACATTTAATCTCATCCAGAAACTAAGGTCTACCCCCCTTGGCTTCCCTAGGAGTAAGCCTAGACGGAAGAGGTTCAAGTCAAAGTGACAGCGTGGGCTTTGAACCTAGGCTTTGTGCCTCCAAGGACACATTAAGTGAGCAGGACTTGGCTCACGTTTGCAAGTGTGTATAAGGACGGAAACAGTGTCCATCCGCAAGTCACCCTTGTGCAAACCACTAATGTTCATGCCTTTCTAGCTTGCAATTCGCGGATGCCCTCAAAAAATGTGCAAAATAAAATAGTTCCACTTTTTCGGACAGGGTTTTCGGTTAGGATCGTTCCTAACCTCCCCTGAGCCTGTACACAACAGAATTCAACCACCTCAACCCCTTAAGGATGGTATAAAGGCACCTTTGGGGGCATGGATGAGGGGGACAACCAAGGTGCAAAGTTATGTTGAAGAATTTGCAAGCTTCCCTATCTCCCTTCATCCTCTAAGTAGCATCCCCTTGCTCTGGAACTTGCTTTCCAGTACCCCTTCTCCCTTATATGACCATAGGGTGTTCCTATCCCTTTTGGGTCATCCGAAGAAGGGTGATTGTGTTGAGTTGATGCTTGAAGAACCATTGGAGGAACCTAGGCAATTGGCTTCGAGGCAGTGCCGGCGGCTAGAGTCGAGTTGTAACCACTCATTTTTACCGTTTTCAATAAAAGAGTTCATGTTTCCTCCATACATGTGTAAATTGATTTCAATCTGTTGATATGTGCTAGTTTCTTTCATATCCTTGAATATTTGGACATTATATGTATGATTTGAATTTATAACTACCTTGTTGCAACATAGAATTGGTCTTTTGTTGCAAGTTGATACCAGTGGAGATTAGGAGCAACGTCGAAGGTGGAGAACGAGGATCGACATCTGATCCGAAAATCCTTAGATACCAATCTTAATCTTTAAAAACCCATATTAGCATCTAACTTGATTCAGAATAATTCGTGGTCGTATTGAAGTGATTTGCAAAAAAATGATGATGTGTTTATTATCCAAAACCTTATAAAATGATGAATAACTTGAAGAATAATGAGGTAACACAGTAGAAAATAAAAGAACTCAAATATACAAGATTGATGACATAGTTTACTACATCTCTGAGTTCCCTTTTAAACAATGACACTGCTTCAAGTGTCAAATTACAATACAAAATGGACTTATAAAAACAAATTTGAAGTCACTCTTCAATTTCGCTGCTCAAACTCAGATATAGAGTACAACATTGAATTCCTTGTCAAATTCTGAGAAAAATGAGTATAAACTCGACCATATTCTAAACTGGCTCAATTTTACCCTCTTTACACGCCAAACAATGCACTATGGCGCTCATTAATGGTAATCTAGAGTAAGAATTTCATAGACAACATCTTAGCAAAAAAATAACATCACCATCGTGCTCCTCTCAAAAAAACGAGAAAAATGAGTATAAACAAGCCTATGTTTGGACAATGCTTAATGGCATGCAAATCAAGACAACCCATAACTAGGCTTCTCTTGGCATGCAAATCGAGACAATCAGTACTGTACCCTGCATGGAATTGTATGCCTCATACTCCATGTCCCATCGCATTGGTTTTCATGCCCTTTAAATAGGCCTAGGTTAGCCAAACTATAGCCCAAAACTTGTGCTATATACGCGGGTTGATTTGTTTTAACATAAATGTATTATTCCATAGTTGTTATAACAAGCCAACCATATGGTGCATTGGTAGGAGCATCTAGTTAAGGCGTTAGAATATTCCAGGAATATTCCCCAGGAGGTCATGGGTTCTATTCCATTCGACTCCAATGAATTTTGATTCTCCTTTAGCCATTATTGGCCACGTGGCACCCTCTGGTTGGTCCACCTGTCTACACAGTGACCTATCTGCGTCAACGTTCTGCCATGTCTCTTCCACCTGTACCTGTATAGATCTGATACGTTAGCATACGGATGTTGACTGTACGTGCCACGTCATCGTACGGATGTCATGTGGCACTTTTTTATTGGTTCGCATGGGTGCCTAAAAATGCCAAAAATGAGTGACACGTGGCAACCTCTCGTGCTACCACATCATCTTGTTGACGTCATCCTGACAGTTGTACGGATGACACGTGGAAACCAGTGGGCCTGCCACGTGGTACCTCCTGTTTGACTTTTGCCCTGGTTTGACCAAACTTTGATCGGCTATAACTTTTGCATACGAACTCTGTTTGAGGCGATTTTTGCGTTGTTGGAAAGCTATCGCCGAGCTCTACGCAATGAAGTCTTTTTCAAGAGCATTTGAGATGGTCAAATTTTGAGCATTTTTGAATCCTCCTGGACCTCTGTGAGCATTCTGGATCTTCCTAGACCTCTATGGGCATTCTGAATCCTCCTAGATCACACCTTCCCACTGAAGAAATTTTGATCCTACAAAAGTATGAATATTTCAACAACTTAGTGATGATAACTCTCACTCACTCACTCTTCCACCTTACTGAAATGTTCTTATTTAGTAACTTAGTGATAATGAAGCTTCTTCACTCTTCCACCTTGTTGAATATTCTAGGACTAAATTTTATCTTGGATCTTGGATACTAGATCAATGTACTTATGTCTACTTTTGAAATATGGCTCTGACTCTAACTCTTTGGCAACTGATTCTAGCTTAGATTCCTTCATAAAAGAAATCTGCTCATTGAATCTCTGCAATATCCGAATCCAAATCTTGTACTCAACATCCACTCCCATTTCCTTCTCTGTTGAAGATAGTCTATCTCGCCAATCATGAAACCAAGTCGAATGTTGATCTATGCCTTTCCCATCTAGACTCGTTGTTCATGTACTACTGATGTATTTGTAGGAGTCTCTGAATGAATTCCCTGTGCATTTCCTCTCTCCTGCCCTGAAAGCAACTCTAAACATATGCTATGTATACATCTATACTGTCTGAATTATTTCTGCTCAAGGTATACATCTACACGAACATGACATAATATCTTGGAAATGCTTATAGCATGCATCTTTACAAGTATATACCTCTTATCTTTACAAAGAAGTTTTTTTCTCCTTTACCATCTCTAAGAAGATTTGCATTACTTCGATACTCTTCTCGCTTTCGATCTAATGCTCCAACTACCTGCATCCTTTTGTTCCTTCTCCTTCGGTTCTTCAGAATAAGAATGGTAACTTAGACAATTCGATCCATATGCAACTCTTAGCTGATAACAAGACAATTACATTTGTCTACACTATTGTCGAAAGGCTTAGAAATCTCTATAATATCCCTCTCACTCTAGAACAAAGCGGCTATATAGAAACCTTTACAAGATTCCTCTCACTTTAAAACAATGTACAAGGTGGCTATATAGAAATCTTACAAGACTCCTCTCACTCTTAACATTCTCTAATGAGTGGCTTACAATCCTTCTAATACAACAATAGAAATAGATTTAGAAGGTATCTATATATGCATACGAACTTGCAATTTTACAAATATACATCTCTACAATGAAATCTTTTCTGATAAGTGGTTTTCTTTGTGGACTCATTCTTCCCTTAGTATTGGAGGGAGTCTCATAGCTTCCTATCTCTGGCAATGCCTCTAACGCTGATGTTGAATCTGACATTGAACCTGATGTTGAATCCAAGAAACCATTAGACCATATTATAGGTCTTCCCAGTAACCTATATAACCTCTTCTTGTGAACACCAAGCACTACGACTGTGTCTTGAGTAGCTTCCCTTGAATACACAAGTACCTGTCCATCCTGAAACGCAACTGCATATCCTTCATCTTCAAAACCTACAATTGAGAGTAGGTCTACTTTCAAATATGGAACATATAACATATGTTCTATTCCCATAAATCCTCTCGACTTGAGCTGGAATCTTACATATCCAAACCCTCTTATTGCTTTTCTGGTGTTAGTTCCAGATCCTACATAGCAATTTGTGTCAATCTCTGAGAAAGTCAGGAATACTGATCTCATCCATGTCATGTGGCAAGATGAGCCACTGTCCACGAACCATATCTCAATGTCTTCATATGTCACACTATTAAGACCATCCATTAAGAAGTATTCTTTCTCGAATCTTTCTGCAAGACTATTAACTTCACTTGGAGTTGTTGTTTATCTTCTTGCAAGTGCCCTTACATCTTTTCAGTTCTGCTTCGGAAATAAGTGTGGATAAAGCATCCAACACTTCTCTATCTAATGTCCACTCTTACAACAATAAGAGCAAAGTGTCTTGTTCCCATCTTGGAACCACGATCCCTTTTTGTCATTCCCCCTTTTCCTTTGTTTTGAGAAATGACCTTTACCTTTTGGCTTCTTCTTAGATGGCTTTTCTTACACAGATTGTCTTCTTCAACATTTCGCCATATTATGGTCACTAGTTCCACAGGAAGCACATGGATACGTAGACCATATACCAATCTTACCAGTGGAAAATGACTTCACTCCCTCTTCAGAATGCACATCTCTTCCTGGAGATGTCTTACATATGTTACCTTTCCCTGGGATGGAAGGTAAAACTAATTGCTTATGAAGGACCTCTTCATCTGAAGTTCTCCTTACTTCATCCATCCTTGACCATTCTCCATCTTGACGGGGAGAAAAAGAATACGAGGAATCATCTTTTTTGAAGGAGATAGTTTCTCTTGCATTACAGACTTTTCATTCTCTACTTGCCCAGCTTCATGGAATGGTGCCAATACTTGATCCTTAATCTGCAACTTCCTTTCCAACTCATGAAAAATACTTCTATGGAATTCCCCATGACACATCAACCGATCTTGAAGCTTTTGCTTCTCCTCCTCGAGAGATTGTAGTTGCATCCTTTATTCAGAATTCTCCTTTTGAATATTTTGGTTAATATTCTTCTAGAGCCTTAACTTCATGAGAGCTTTACTCATTTGTCCTCTTAACAAGAGACTTCAAAACCTTCACCAACTTGAGTCTTGGACCTCGTCACATCGACTTACAAATACACATCAAAACCAGCTCTGATACCACTTGATCCAAAAATCCTTCGATACCAATGTTAATCTTTAAAAACCCATATTAGCATCTAACTTGATTCAAAATAATTCTTGATCGTATTGAGGTGATTTGTAGAAAAATGATGATGTGTTTATTATCCAAAACCTTATAAAATGATGAATAACTTGAAGAATAATGAGGTAACACGGCAGAAAATAAAAGAACTCAAATATACAAGATTGATGACAGAGTTTACTATGTCTCTAAGTTCCCTTTTAAATAGTGAGATTGCTTCAAATGTCAAATTACAATACAAAATGGACTTACAAAGCCAAATTTAAAGTCGCTCTTCAATTACGCTGCTCAAACTCAAATATAGAATATACCATTGAATTCCTTGCCAAATTCTGAGAAAAATGAGTATAAACTCGACCATATTCTGAACCAGTGTTTTAAAAACCATTGAACTGAAACCAAAACCGACCGGTTTGATGGTCGACCGGTTCAAACCGGTCAATAAACCGAACCGGTCGGCCCGTTTATGACCAAACCAGCCAGTTTGGTCATAAACCGACCGGTTTGGTCCCAGAAACCTAAAACCCTTTAAAACCCCCTAAAACCTAAAACCTAAGTAACAGAGAAGTACATGGCTCATGTTTTCTCATGCAAGTTGGAGTTGTAAGGTGTTTTGGTGAGCAGCTGAGGGTTATTTCGCCTTATTAATGCTATTTAAAGAGGTCCCCACCCCCTCTATTTCACCCACCCTAGTAATTAATGGTAATTTTCATCTCCCTAAGTAAAAGTGACATTCTCCTTT
>CBVK0100184126.1:0-21101 GCA_900067695.1 Picea abies
ATAACAAATCATATAATAAAAGTCATCTAACAAGATAGAAGAAAAATAACTATGATTATGGTTTTTTTCTATTTTTATTTTATTTTTTCTCTATCATATTAAAGGACTTTATTTTTAAATAATGTGATTTTTTTCTTATATTTTTTTCTGTTATGTTATATTAAGAAAATTTATAAAATAAAATTCATTTACAATTTATATTTTTCCTCCATCTTGTTAAAGGAATTTTTTTTGATAAATGATTTTTTGTTTTTGCAATATATTTTCTTTTGTCTTTTCTTCACAAAGGAAAGATAGTGAAATTTTTGTGATTTTTTTTCTTTGTTTTTATTTATTTTGTTTTATTTTTCCCTCAAAATTAAGATAGAAATAAAAAGAAAAAAAGAAAAATTTTGTCTTTAGTGAAAAATTTATGATTTTTTTTCTTAATTTTTACATATTTTGTTTTATTTTTCTCTCAAAATTAAAATAGGAAAAAAATAAAACAAAAAGAAAAAAATAAATTTAAAACATTAGAAATAATCTTTAAATAAACAAAACAAAAACCAAAAAAGTTATAGGAAAAAAATTATTTAGAGACACATTAAATGACAGTTAAGATACCATTTAAAAAGAAAAAAAAACAAAGTCCAATCATTTAGAAAAATAACAAATGGCAGTAGAAATGTTAGAAAAATAACAAATGGCAGTAGAAATGTTCATTTAAAAGACACAAGAAAAATAAAAATAAAAACTAAAGAAATAATAGAAGAAACGTCATCTATAAAAATCTAAATTATTTTTCTTGGGTTGATTGATATATTTTTATGAGATTTTTATCTTTATTTTTACTTTGAATTTTAAATGACTTTCTTTTTTTTCGTGTGTTGATTCATATATTTACAGAAAAATCTAAATTATTTTTCAATTTTTATTATAAATAAAAATGAAAAAATTTAAATGATTTTATTTATTTATTTTTTCTTTTGATTAAGTTCTAATTTCTTTTTTATAAATGTATTTTCAAATTTGATGAAAACTTATTTCAAGTTTGAAAAAACACTTATCAATTAAAAAACAACACAGAATAAAAGACTTTTCCCTTTAGCAGTAAGAGTGAGTCTAAGTGAAATTTCAAAGGATATTTTTGTTGCATTGACAAAAATGGATATCACACGCATTCATTAGTTTTACTAACTGACGACCATGAGTCGTGACACAATAGTGGACGCAGGCTTTTTTGGTCACTTCCAGCTGTGGGTTCATGTCATGGTTGAACGGTCTATATATGGGGAGCAGGTTAGGTAGGGATTTGAAATTTATGAAAATTTAACTTCATGAGTTTATATCTTAAAATTCTGGTGATTGATTTGCCTAAATTTTATATGGTTGGAAAGCTAAGATAATTAATAGATTAATCAAAATTTATATTTTTAACAATTTTATTAAATGTATTAAGCATTNATTAATCAAAATTTATATTTTTAACAATTTTATTAAATGTATTAAGCATTTTTTCTCTACTTTGATGATGGTTTCCTAGGATTTCTTATTACATTTGATGCATAAACTATGATCAATTTATCCATTAAATTTAAAGTTTCTAATCCGGCCATATAAATCTCCAAGAAATCATTATTTTTTGTTGTTTAAAATCAATTTATGAATGCAAAAATTGATTAGGTACTTATCACACAAATTTGTGGATCTAACAATTTCTCATCAGATTTAGAGCAAATGTCCTCCAAAAATATCTCATGAATCATTTCTTAGAACATTAACATGTAAAGCTCTTTCAATTTTTTTATATATAACAAGCTTGAAGTTCCTTGCTCATGAATTTTATGTATTTTTAAGATATACAAATTGTCCTAATTTTTTTCTAAAGGTTGATAGAGGTCTTAAAGATGTAATATTTGGCTTGCAATTAGGATATAGTTAGTAGTTTGATATTTTATTTAATTTGATCGAATTTTATAGTCCAGGTCATGTTTTAAGACCAAACCAAGAGACATATGCTTTAATAGTTTCCTCTAGGGCTCAGGGCTCATGTACACTACCTCAAACTACCTTAAATGCATTGTAGTGAAAATTATTACCCCATAAATGGGATATATGCATACTTTTGATTTTTTATGTAGAATGAATGAGTCTCATGGCCCAGTCTTTTTTTTATGCAAAAAAACAAGAACTCAAACCCCAACAAATTGTTATATATCTCATTAAACATGCACAAGGTCATAAACCATCACAAAGGTCTTATGTCTAGGGCCTCAAGACCCATACCAAGAGCTCAAAACATTCAAATGGTGTCCATATCCCGACATAAAGGCTAAGGATACCCTTAAGAGGTCATCTCACCCATTAGTCACATTTTATGTGTCATGTCTTTTCCCATATGTCTACATCAAACTTGGATTTGAGGTAACCATGCTGGTGGCATGGAATGCACAAAACATATCAAAATCAACATTTTTTTCATCTTTCAATTTGTTACAATATGTTACAAATAAATGATGAAATTGCAAACATACATAGACTTGTTTATGAATATTTCAAATATGTGATTTTTTAAGGAAATATTTTATTTTCTCTCATTTTCTTGTGACATAACTCATTATTGCAACAAAAAAAACAATCAATATTTCTCTTGTAACTTGTTCATTCCTTAATAATTAAAAAAAAAATGCATGTACTAGACACTAACCTCTACATATTAAAAAAGTCATATTTTCATTATGTTAAGACATTCAAATTTATTGACTCAAAAAAATTATAAAACAATCACAATTATTTTGCATTATAAAGCATTTAGAACTGATAAAATGGGAGAGTAGAGTGATTTAAACAAATATTCTATTACATTAATATCAATACAATGGACTCTATTATATAGAGTGTACAGGTTGTTATCAGATCTAACTTATTCTAAAGATAACTAGGGAGGTTGAGAGAATATCTCAACCACACACCAAACAAGGATCTCACAAATCCAACTCTCTAACAACCTCTTAATAATAGGATCACACAACTCACGTAGAGATTAACTCTACTTTTCAATACATTATCAAGTATATTAGATGAGTAGGAATTATATATTCTAGCACTCTCCCTTAATGACTACTTATCTAAATATCTATGTGGTCATATCTTTGTGTGCTTCCTCTTGTACCTGCATCTAATTATTGACGTCCATATAAAGAGAAATCCATCTACTGGAATACATGGGTCATCAGCTGTTGTAACCGTCAGTTCTATAGGAATCCTTTTCAGCTACATGGTTCATTCAACCATTCTTTCTCATAGCTCCCCCTTCATCACATCATCATCAACCTCGGTTTTATTTCGGCTTACCCATAACAGTGCTCTGGGTTTTCTCTGATTACCCTCAACCATGCACCAGGTTTTCTCGAATTACCTGTAACCATGCTCCGGGTTTTCTCGGATTACCCTCAACCATGCATCAGGTTTTCTTGGATTACCTGTAAACATGCTTTACATAGTGGTTTCTAGATTACCACGAACTTTTCACATTAGGGGTTATACAATGGCTCAAGTACATAGAATTTTCTAGGACCACTACATCAAAATATCCTAGTCTTGCTTTCAATTACATGTCTCACAAATAACATAACTATGCACACCTTCAAACCAAAAAATATCAGTAACAATACTTGTAAAATCATAACTCAATCACACTTCTCACAATCAACTCTCTGTGAGTTCGACGGAATGGGCATGTACACCTCACTTCGCTATAGCATCTCCATGTAATGGCACGAACAACAACAAACTCCAACAATGGAAATTGCAGCTCCTCTCCAAAACTCAAAAAATGAGTCCTCTGCAATATCATGGACAAGGATTTTTCACACACCCTTCAATCTCGCCCTCTCCTCGGGCTTCCTCTTCCTTCAAAATAGAATGAAATTCATCCTTGGCTGTGACCAATCTCTTCACTTGAATCAACAACATAGATAACTGCCTGAGTGTCTGGAAAATAACACCGCCAATAGGGCCTGATACTAGTTTGTCCACCTAAATCCCACACTTGAAACTTGATGTTGTTATACTGGACCGTTTCAACATTAAATCCGATTGTTGGAACTGTAGAAACCACTTCTCCCATCTGCAGCCGATAAAGAATGGTGGTTTTCCCGGCATTGTCGAGGCCGAGAACGAGAATGTGAGCCTCCTTGTCTTCGAAGAGTGAAGCAAATTGTAGCACACCCATTTCGGAACTTTGGGCTTACTCACGCTCTGATACCCATTTGTACACACCATTTGTATAAAGCTCATACAGATATCATATATCCCATGCATTTAAACAAATAAACACATTTAACTCAGAGTAAAACATATCATTGTTGCTATAATTAAACAATCCATAGAATTCCATATTAATTCATATACACAGTGGAAAACATGATAACATTTACAGTAGAGACATGATAAAATGTGATAAAACATAGTTAGACACTTATCTTGTAACAATGGTGGGATCCACCAACCAAATGCAGGCCTTCCATGAACCTCCCAGCCTTAGACCGCACTGCTCATCAACTCAGTAGTGGGTCACCCCCGAGCTGGGACTAAGCTCCACCCCAAGGCAAGGAATCTAGGCTCAGGCTGAGGTTACAGGGAAAATAGTCACACACAACCACAAGGAAGGGATTATCTCCAAGGAATCTCCCACACTCACTGCCCACAGACCCTCATTCCCCACATGCCTGTTCCACCCCAAGAGAATGCACCTTCTCTGTCACCTGGACAGTCCTTCGGCTGCTAATCTCCCTTACCTTGGGTTACAGGAACAGACCGGACCAGAAGTCTCCGGGCTCTATGGCAGCTACAAGGTTCCTTCCAGGAGTTCTCTCCTTCCCCTGCGCACTCTCTCACCTGGAGGGAGTCGCTCACAGGCCAACAAGCCTCACACAGTCCAGTACTGCGTAGTCTCAACAATCCCATGGGAAAACAGACACGGGCTTTCCAAAAACTGGTTCAGCAATTAGAGGATGGCTTCACAGTCACGGCTTCGAAACAGGGAATGCTCGCATAGGCTCACTCAGCTTTCCCGAACAAGCAAAGAATCTTCCCCGAATTCAACATAGGCTTCTTGTAGGCTGGGGTTACACGCACAGGATTTCTCAGAATTAGACACAGACATTCGAGTCACATGGTCTCATGAAGGTTCTCTACAGGAGTCGGGTTAGTCATACTTCTCAGAGCTCCGTACGTGTTCTGACAATCCGGTGGAATGGGAATCCCACCTTCTCATGGCTTACCCTAGCCATTTTATTCGCATGCACCAGGGTTGACACTTGTCACCCATGGAACTGCATGCGTTCCACCAGCACGCGTTCCTCCCACCACTTGCGAAATCATGCATCCTTCCAAAAGGACTTAGGATAAAAACATATGATGCACATATCTTTTGGAATAATATTAAAATATTATTCCCAGGCTTAAGCCTCCCTAGGCTTATCCCCTAGGCTCAACACTTAGACCCTTTCCCAACTTCCAGCCCCCAATTCCTTGCCCACTCTGTGGATGCTCAGTCCCCCTTCACTCATTCATCGTGGTCGGTCTGCACCTGGCGATGTTTATATTTTATTAAATGTTCTGCATACATACAAGTACAACAACAAGCTCCTGGACTTCAACACTTAGCCTCCCTGGCCTAACAACACATAAGTCTCCAGCTTATAATAACATAATCACAATTCCTTTCAGAA
Source organism: Picea abies (assembly GCA_900067695.1). Lineage (NCBI taxonomy): Eukaryota > Viridiplantae > Streptophyta > Pinopsida > Pinales > Pinaceae > Picea > Picea abies. Next base: position 5,715 of record CBVK0100184126.1, read on the forward strand.
CTTGGTTTACAGCGGGCTTGGCCTTGGGGACACTACAATTCCCCTCCCCTTATTTTTGCACTGTCCTCAGTGCAATTTACATTGTCTCTGCAAGCCTTTCAAAATTTTTGAAAAGATGTGGGTACTCTGCCCGCATAACCTCTTCATGCTCCCATGTCGTGTCCTCAAGACCGTACCAGGTCCACTAGACCTTTACCAGCTCTATAGCTCGATTCCAGGGATGTTTGCTTTTCCTATCCAATATGCACACATGATGCACTTGCAGGACACCATCTGGTTCCACCTGAATCACAGTCCAATCAATAATATGATTAGCATCAGGTACAGATTTCTTAAGCAGTGAAACATGAAACACATTATGTACAGTCATAGATGTAGGTAATGCAAGCATGTATGCAACTGGCCCAATCCTTTCCAGGATCTCAAATGGCCCACAAAATCTTGCTGCCAACTTGGTGCAACTTCCCATCCTCAGGGAACTCCTGTTAGTTTTCACTTTCAGGAAAACATGATCACCCACTTTGAATTCTCTATGGGTTCTGTTACTATCAGCGTAACTTTTCTGCCTATCCTGGGCAGCTTTTAAATTATGTTTAATTCTTATCATTTGGTCTTCCATCTCTTTGATCAGTTCAGTCCCAACTACTACTATGTCAGCTGGATTATCCCAACTCACTAGAGTGTTGCACTTTCTTCCATAAAGCGCTTTGAATGGGCTCATATTCAATGATGCATGATACCCATTATTGTAGGCGAATTCTACCAAATACAGGTAGTCTTCCCACCTAGATGGTTTATCCATCACATACATTCTTAGCATGTCTTCTATTATTCTGTTCACTCTCTCTGTCTGTCCATCAGACTTGGGATGATACGTTGTACTAAAGTTCAGATTCGTTCTGAATCCTTTGAACAGTCCTTTCCAGAAATTCGAAGTGAATTTTGGTTCCCTATCAGACACAATTGTCTTAGGAATTCCATGCAAGCGTGCAACTTCTTTTAAGAAGATATCAGCAACATCTGTTGCCCGGTGGGTGGTTTTCAGTGGAATAAAATGGGCAGCTTTAGTAAGCTTGTCCACCACCACCATGATTGAATCATGCTGCTTGCTTGTTCTAGGTAGTCCGGTGATAAAATCCATTGTTACCACGTCCCATTTCCATTCAGGAATAGGTAAAGGCTGCAGCAACCCTGTTGGGTGCCTATGCTTCGCCTTAACCTTCTAGCACTCCATACATCTAGCGATGTATTCAACGATTTCTTTCTTCAAACCCGGGCAAAAATAATGGCTTTTGACTGCTGCCACAGTCTTCTGATATCTAGGATGTCCAACATAAGCCACGTTATGCATCTCCTTTAGAATTGCTAGCTTCAATTTTCGGACATTGGGTACATACACTCTGTTGTTATACAGAAGTAAACCATTAGTTCCCAAGGTGTAACTTTCCTTGGTCTGTGGTCTCTCACGCTGCTTTAGCTTTGCTACAAGATTTGTGTACTGCAAATCAGCTTTTGCAACTTCCAAAATTCTGTCTTTCATCTCAGTCTGGTACATGGTAATGGTTGTAGCATGTAATTCATGCACTTTTTTGTTGAGTGCATCAGCCACCTTATTTTCTTTCCCTTTGATATGCCTGATATCAAAGTCATATTCGCACAAAAAATTTAGCCATCAGATTTGTATGGCATTTAAGGTCGGTTGATCAAATAAATACTTCAGACCGTTACGGTCTGTTCTCAACTCGAATCTCTTGCCCATGAGGTAATGTCTCCATTTCCTCAAGGCGTGGACGATTGTTGCCAGCTCTAAATCGTGAGTGGCATAATTATTCTCATGTTCCTTCAACTTTCGGGATTCATAACAAACTACAAATCCCTCTTGGCTGAGAACTCCTCCCAGCCCCTCCTTACATGCATCCGTGCATACTACGTAATCCTTGTTTGGATCTGCAATCTTCAAGATTGGAGCACTAGTTAGCAGCTTCTTCAATCACTGGAAGTTGCTCTCACATTCTTCAGTCCACTGGAACTTCTTCTCCTTCCTTTGCAAGGAAGTGATAGAATGAGCTATCTTTGAGAATCTAACTATAAACTTCCTATAGTAACCTGCCAGACCCATAAAAGATCTAACTTCTGCCACACTCCTCGGCGCCGGCCATTCTTGAATGGCCTGTAACTTTTTAGGATCCACAGTGATCCCTTCTTCAGATATAATATGTCCCAAGTAATGGATCTGCCTTTGGTAAAATGAGCACTTGCTCAGTTTTGCGTACAGCTAGTGTTCTCTCAACACCTGCAGCACCATTCTGAGGTGTTGATCATGTTCTTCCTCTGTCTTGGAATACACCAAGATGTCATCCAGGAAGACTATGACAAACTTGTCCAAATAATTTCTGAACACTCCATTCATTAAGCACATGAAAACAACAGGTGCATTTGTCAGTCCAAATGGCACCAGTGTGAATTCATAATGACCGTACCTTGTTCTAAAGGCGGTCTTGCCAATGTCCTCATCCTTTATTCTCACTTTGTGATATCCAGATCTGAGATCTATTTTTGAAAATATTTTCGCATCCTTCAACTGATCAAAAAGATCATCAATCTTTGGTAGAGGATACTTGTTCTTGACAGTGACCTTATTCAACTGTCGAAAATCAATGCATAGCCTCAACGTCCCTCTTTAGTAACCTTTCTTTAGTAGCTCTTCGATCTACAATTGCAACTCTTTCAGCTCTGGTGTACTCATTCTATAAGGAGCATTTGAAACTGGAGCTATTCCAGGCATCAAATTTATAGAAAAAACGATGTCCCTCCTCGGAGGTAATCTAGGTAGCTCGGGAAATACATCCTTGAACTCCCTGAGTACTTCATGGTCTTCCAGATTCGATACTACATCTTGGGATGCTTCTTCCACCCGAGCTGCAAATAATTGACAGCCTTTCCGGTAACATTTCTTCAACTGCATGGCTGAGATTTCCCTCACAGCCACGGCTCTGGGAATTCCTTGGACTGTTACCTAATTTCCCTCTTCGTTCAGGCATGTGAACCTCTTGTTACGACAATCCAGAAGGGCATGGTGCTGGTCCAACCAGTCCATCCCAATTAAGCAATCATATGAGCCTAAAGGCAGAATGTTCAATTCAGCCTTAGTGCTCATTCCTTTCATGTCCACTGAACAGGACTTAACCAATTCAGTGACCTTCCTCTTGGTCCCTGTGGCTAACTACACTAACCAAGACTTCTCATGTTTTCTTCTCATTAAATGCAAACTATCCACCACTCTAGGATCTACATAACTATGGCTAGCCCCTAAATCAATTAAAATAACAAGTGGTAGGTTGTTGATCGTACCTTCCACTTCAATCATGTGCGATTGAAATTCTTCTTTCTTATTGTCCAGGGATGCGTAGATCCTCAGCATTCTACTGCCCATATCCTCCACTGTTTCAGCTTGCTGAACAGTATGGACAGTTCTTGCTTTGTCTTTTCTGTGGGGGCAGTCTCTGTACCTATGATTTCCTTTATAACCCCAACACTCTATAGGTGGAGGCCTTGGCATCTACTCACTCCCTTCAACCTTCCTAGGCTCTTTAAAAGATGCCTGTCCCTAAGGACTGTTTCTGAAAAACGAAGGCTTGCTTCCCTTTTGCCTCTGTTCCTTCTTAAATTTCTCCGATCATCCCAGACCTTCTGAAGGATAGGCCTTTCTCCTTGCTGTTCATACAAGAATTTCGCTTTTCTGATGGTCTCTTCCATGGTCTTAGGGACGTCATATTGAATCTTGTCACTCATGGAAGGTGGCAGTCCACTTAGATACCTCTGAATTTTAACATCTTCGTCCTTGATGAATGGAACATACTTCAGTAGTTCCAGAAAATTTCGTTCATACTCATCAATGGTCATACTGCCCAACTTGAGTTTAAAGAACTCCTTCATCTTTCTATCATAGTATCTTTTAGTCAGGTATTTCTTCTCTAAATACCTCTTAAACTCCTTCCATGTGACCTCTTTCTCTCTGATGTGTTGCACCTGTACAAACCGATCCCACCACATGGATACTTTTCCTTTCAGTTGGTACATTGCAATTCTTCCTTCTGCATGGGCATAATAATTCTGCAGTTGGAAGTATTTCTTCATGCCAAGCAACCAGGTCTCGGCATCTTCCTCCTTCTTATGTTCTCCATCAAATGTTGGAGGCTTAATCTTGTTCATCTCTCTTTTCAATTCCTCCTTTCCAGATTTTTGATGTTTTCTGGTAGGGGATGGGCTTGAACTACTGTGTGTCTTCCTGTCAGAATGTCTTTGGGAGTGACTAAGATGTCAGCTACCGCTCCTTGACCTTCTTCTTCTTTCATGGGTTTTGCGACTTCAGACCGTTATGGTCTGTTCTCAACTCAAATCTCTTGCCCATGAGGTAATGTCTCCATTTCCTCAACGTGTGGACGATTGCTGCCAGCTCTAAATCGTGAGTGGCATAACTCTTCTCATGTTCCTTCAACTTTCGGGATTCATAACAAACTACAAATCCCTCTTGGCTGAGAAATCCTCCCAGCCCCTCCTTACATGCATCTGTGCATACTACATAATCCTTGTTTGGATCTGCAATATTTAGGATTGGAGCACTAGTTAGCAGCTGCTTCAATCGCTGGAAACTGCTCTCACATTCTTCAGTCCACCGGAACTTCTTCTCCTTCCCTTGCAAGGAAGTGATAGAATGAGCTATCTTTGAGAATCCAACTATAAAGTTCCTATAGTAACCTGCCAGACCCATAAAATATCTAACTCTGCCACACTCCTCGATGCTGGCCATTCTCTAATGGCCTGTACCTTTTCAGGATCCACAGCGATCCCTTCTTCAGATATAATATGTCCCAAGTAATGGATCTGCCTTTGGTAAAATGAGCACTTGCTTAGTTTTGCGTACAGCTGGTGTTCTCTCAACACCTGCAGCACCATTCTCAGGTGTTGCTCATGTTCTTCCTCTGTCTTGGAATACACCAAGATGTCATCCAGGAAGACTATGACAAATTTGTCCAAATAATTTCTGAACACTCCATTCATTAAGCACATGAAAACAACAGGTGCATTTGTCAGTCCAAACGACACCACTATGAATTCATAATGACCGTACCTTGTTCTAAAGGCGGTCTTGCCAATGTTCTCATCCTTTATTCTCACTTGGTGATATCCAGATCTGAGATCTATTTTTGAAAATATTTTCGCATCCTTCAACTGATCAAAAATATCATCAATCCTTGGCAGAGGATACTTGTTCTTGACAGTAACCTTATTCAACTGTCGAAAATCAATGCACAGCCTCAACGTCCCATCTTTCTTCTTCACGAATAGGACTGGGGCTCCCCACGGTGACACACTGGGGTGAATGTAACCTTTCTTTAGTAGCTCTTCGAGCTGCAATTGCAACTCTTTCAGCTCTAGCGTACCCATTCTATAAGGAGCTTTCGAAACTTGAGTTGTTCCAGGCATCAAATTTATAGAAAAATCGATGTCCCTCCTCAGAGGTAGTCCAGGTACCTCCTGAAATACATCCTTGAACTCCCTGAGTACTTCATGGTCTTCCAGATTCGATACTACATCTTGGGATGCTTCTTCCACCCGAGTTGCAAATAATTGACAGCCTTTCCGGTAACATGTCTTCAGTTGCATGGATGAGATTTCCCTCACAGCTACGACTCTGGGAATTCCTTGGACTGTTACCTGATTTCCCTCTTCGTTTAGGCATGTGAACCTCTTTTTATGGCAATCCAGAAGGGCATGGTGCTGGTCCAACCAGTCCATCCCAATTAAGCAATCATATGAACCTAAAGGCAGAATGTTCAATTCAGCCTTAGTGCTCATTCGTTTCATGTCCACTGAACAGGACTTAACCAATTCAGTGACCTTCCTCTTGGTCCCTGTGGCTATGCACTAACCAAGACTTCTCATGTTTGCTTCTCATTAGATGCAAACTATCTACCACTCTAGGATCTACATAACTATGGCTAGCCCTTGAATCAATTAAAATAACAAGTGGTCGATTGTTGACGTACCTTCCACTTCAATCATGTGCGATTGAAATTATGCTTGCTTATGGTATAGGACTGTGTAGATCCTCGACATTCTACTGCCCATATCCTCCATTATTTCAGCTTCCTGAACAGTATGGACAATTCTTGCTTTGTCTTTTCTGTGCGGGCAATCTCTGTACCTATGATTTCCTTTACAGCCCCAACACTCTATAGGTGAAGGCCTTGGCATCTGCTCATTCCCTTCAACCTTCCTAGGCTCTTTAAAAGATGACTGTACCCAAGGACTGTTTCTGAAAAAGGAAGGCTTGCTTCCTTTCTGCCTCTGTTCCTTCTTAAATTTCCTCCGATCATCCCAGACCTTCCAAAGGATAGGCCTTTCTCCTTGTTGTTCATACAAGCATTTCTCTTTTCTGATGGTCTCTTCCATGGTCTTAGGATAGTCATATTGAATCTTGTCACTCATGGAAGGATTCAGGCCACTCAGATACCTCTGAATTTTAACAGCTTCATCCTTGATGAATGGAACATACTTCAGTAGTTCCAGAAAATTTTGTTCATACTCATCAATGGTCATACTGCCCAACTTGAGTTCAAAGAACTCCTTCATCCTTTTGTCATAGTATCTTTTAGTCAGGTATTTCTTCTCGATATACCTCTTAATATCCTTCCACGTGACCTCTTTGTCTCTGATGTGCTGCACCTGTACAAACTGATCCCGCCACATGGATGCTTTTCCTTTTAGTTGGTACATTGAAATACTTCCTTCTGCATGGGCAGAATAATTCTGCAGTTGAAAGTATTTCTTCATGCCAAGCAACCAGGTCTCGGCATCTTCCTCCTTCTTATGTTCTCCATCGAATGTTGGAAGCTTAATCTTGTTCATCTCTCCTTTCAATTCCTCCTTTCCAGATTATTGATGTTTTCTGGTAGGGGATGGGCTTGAACTACTGTGTGTTTTCTTGTCAGAATGTCTTTGGGAGCGACTAAGATGTCGGCTACCGCTCCTCGACCTTCTTCTTCTTTCATGGGTTTTGTGAATTCAGACTGTTATGGTCTATTCTCAACTCGAATCTCTTGCCCATGAGGTAATGTCTCCATTTCCTCAAGGCATGGACGATTGCTGCCAACTCTAAATCGTGAGTGGCATAATTCTTCTCATGTTCCTTCAACTTTCGGGATTCATAACAAACTACAAATCCCTCTTGGATGAGAACTCCTCCCAGCCCCTCCTTACATGCATCTGTGCATACTACGTAATCCTTGTTTGGATCTGCAATCTTCAAAATTGGAGCACTAGTTAGCAGCTGCTTCAATCGCTGGAAGCTGCTCTCACATTCTTCAGTCCACTAGAACTTCTTCTCCTTCCTTTGCAAGGAAGTGATATAATGAACTATCTTTGAGAATCCAACTATAAACTTCCTATAGTAACCTGCCAGACCCATAAAAGATCTAACTTCTGCCACACTCCTCGATGTTAGCCATTCTTGAATGGCCTGTAACTTTTCAGGATCCACAACGATCCCTTCTTCAGATATAATATGTCCCAAGTAATGGATCTACCTTTGGTAAAATGAGCACTTGCTCAGTTTTGCGTACAGCTGGTGTTCTCTCAACACCTGTAGCACCATTCTTAGGTGTTGCTCATGTTCTTCCTCTGTCTTGGAATACACCAAGATGTCATCTAGGAATACTATGACAAACTTGTCCAAATAAATTCTAAACACTCCATTCATTAAGCACATGAAAACAGCAGGTGCATTTGTCTGTCCAAACGGCACCACTGTGAATTCATAATGACCGTACCTTGTTCTAAAGGTGGTCTTGCTAATGTCCTCATCCTTTATTCTCACTTGGTGATATCTAGATCTAAGATCTATTTTTGAAAATATTTTTCGCATCCTTCAACTGATCAAAAAGATCATCAATCGTTGGCAGAGGATACTTGTTCTTGACAGTGAGCTTATTCAATTGTCAAAAATCAATGCACAGCCTCAACGTCCCTTCTTTCTTCTTCATGAATAGGACTGGGGCTCCCCACAGTGACACACTGGGGAAAACGTAACCTTTCTTTAGTAGCTCTTTGAGCTGCAATCGCAACTCTTTCAGCTCTGGCGTACTCATTCTATAAGGAGCTTTCAAAACTGGAGTTGTTCCAGGCATCAAATTTATAGAAAAATCGATGTCCCTCCTCGGAGGTAGTCCAGGTACCTCCTGAAATACATCCTTGAACTCCTTGAGTACTTCATGGTCTTCCATATTCGATACTACATCTTGGGATGCTTCTTCCACCCGAGCTGCAAATAATTGACAGCCTTTCCGGTAACATTTCTTCAGTTGCATGGCTGAGATTTCCCTCACAGCCACGGCTCTGGGAATTCCTTGGACTGTTACCTGATTTCCCTCTTCATTCAGGCATGTGAACCTCTTGTTACGACAATCCAGAAGGGCATGGTGTTGGTCCAACCAGTCCATCCCAATTAAGCAATCATATGAGCCTAAAGGCAAAATGTTCAATTCAGCCTTAGTGCTCATTCCCTTCATGTCCACTGAACAAGACTTAACCAATTTAGTGACCTTCCTCTTGGTCCCTGTGGCTAACTGTACTAACCAATACTTCTCATGTTTCCTTCTCATTAGATGCAAACTATCCACCACTCTAGGATCTACATAACTATGGCTAGCCCCTGAATCAATTAAAATAACAAGTGGTCGATTATTGATCGTACCTTCCACTTCAATCATGTGCGATTGAAATTCTGCTTGCTTATTTTCCAGGGCTGCGTAGATCCTCGGCATTCTACTGCCCACATCCTCCACTATTTCATCTTGCTGAACAGTATGGACAGTTCTTGATTTGTCTTTTCTGTGGGGGTAGTCTCTGTACCTATGATTTCCTTTACAGCCCCAACACTCTATAGGTGGAGGCCTTGCCATCTGCTCACTCCCTTCAACCTTCCTAAGCTGTTTAAAAGATGACTATCCCCAAGGACTGTTTCTAAAAAAGGAAGGCTTGCTTCCCTTCTACCTCTGTTCCTTCTTAAATTTCCTCTGATCCTCCCAGACCTTCTGAAGGATAAGCTTTTCTCCTTGTTGTTCATACAAGCATTTCTCTTTTCTGATGGTCTCTTCCATGGTCTTAGGATCATCATATTGAATCTTGTCACTCATGGAAGGTGGCAGTCCACTCAGATACCTCTGAATTTTAACAGCTTCATCCTTGATGAATGGAACATACTTCAGTAGTTCCAGAAAATTTCGTTCATACTCATCAATGGTCATACTGCCCAACTTGAGTTCAAAGAACTCCATCTTTCTATCATAGTATCTTTTAGTCAAGTATTTCTTCTCGAAATACCTCTTAAACTCCTTCCATGTGACCTCTTTCTCTCTGATGTGTTGCACCTGTACAAATTGATCCCACCACATGAATGCTTTTCCTTTCAGTTGGTGCGTTGCAATTCTTCCTTCTGCATGGGCAGAATAATTCTGCAGTTGGAAGTATTTATTCATGCCAAGCAACCAGGTCTCAGCATCTTCCTCCTTCTTATGTTCTCCATCGAATGTTGGAGGCTTAATCTTGTTCATCTCTCCTTTCAATTCCTCGTTTCCAGATTTTTGATGTTTTCTGGTAGGGGATGGGCTTGAACTACTGTGTGTCTTCCTGTCAGAATGTCTTTGGGAGCGACTAAGATGTTGGCTACCGCTCCTTGACCTTCTTCTTCTTTCATGGGTTTTGAGACTCTCTATCGTACTTGAGTCTCTTCCCTTCTCGAGTTTCTTCTCTATTCTTTCCAAGCTCTTCAAAAATTTTATGTTTAATGCACCCTGCCGATCCCTGACTTTCATGAGCTTTATGCTATCATCTCGGCGAGCCTGGGGCTTTCTTTGCAATCCTTCAATGATTTTCATTATGTGTCCTTCCTTATCCTTCTCTTTTCCATGCCCATTGGAGTTCGATCCTTCGATTCCCAGGTTAACATCCTTTCCTTATTATTCGTCTTCTATTTTGGGGGTAATCTTCACCTTTCCCCACTACATACTCAGTCATTGGTAAACAAGAGTCCTGACCTCCGTTGAACTCTGCACATGGACTGTGAAAATAAAATCATAGTTTATCAGGCCATTAAACCTTCAGGAACAATATTCAACATTTATAACTAATACCAACAAGAACAAAAGACATTTCGACTCCAATGGGTTTTCTGAGCTCTCGTTCGGCTCTGCAATTTCCGTGTTTTTGAAGCTTTCATTTTCGACACTTCAGGATTTTGTACTTCAGGACTTCGGGTTTCGGGGTTTCGGAGTCTCGGTACTGGAGAACTCCCGTTTAACTCTCCTTTCCAACTCCCGACTTCCAAAATTTTGTTTTACCTTATTCTTCGGGTCTACAGCACAGCTGTCGCCCTTTACCAAAGTGGTGTGTGGCACGTTTAAGAGGATCCTCGTCACGTTCGGTGACATCATTAGGGTCCCACCACTCTCGCTTCTCTTTTCGACCCTCTGACACATGGTACATCTCCATGTGTCCACATCCTTTCCTAGAAAAAATCCAACGGTTAGATCTTTCTCACATCGGACGGTCGTTAAAGACCCGGATATTCCCTGAAGGAATCTTGTCCATTCATTAGGACTTAGCCACATGATAACGTCTCGACAGTATGGTCGGGATTTATCATGACAAGAGTCCGAGTTCTTTGTCAATGGAACTCTCGAATCCCCGATTTTTCGAAACGGGTAATCTCTCCACATGTGGCCATCTCAAATCGGACAGCCCACGACTGCTCCGGGGTTTCCACCATGGAAAGTCCCGATCCTTTTGGAGTTTTGGGCTTCCAAATGCCGATGCACTCTACAGAATTTTGAAAGTCGGGAGTTGGAAAGGAGAGTTAAATGGGAGTTCTCTAGTACCGAGACTCCGAAACCCCGAAACCCAAAGTCCCGAGGTACAAAAACCTGAAGTTTCGAAATCCTGAAGTGCCGAAAATGAAAGCTTCGAAAACACGAAAATTGCAAAGCCGAACGAGAGCTCAGAAAACCCATTGGAATCGAAATGTCTTTTGTTCTTGTTGGTATTAGTTATAAATGCTGAATATTGTTCCTGAAGGTTTAATGGCCTGATAAACTATGATTTTATTTTCACAGTGCGTGTGTAGAGTTCAACGGAGGTCAGGACTCCAGTTAACCAACGACTGAGTATGGAGTGGGGAAAGGTGCAGATTACCCCCGAAATAGAAGATGAACAGGAAGGAAAGGATGTTAACCTGGGAATCGAAGGATTGAACTCCAATGGGCATGGAAAAAGGAAGGATAAGGAAGGACACATAATGAAAATCATTGAAGGATTGCAAATAGAAGCCCAGGCTCGCCGAGCTGATAGCCAAAAGCTCATGAAATTCAGGGATTGACAGGGTGCATTAAACTTAAAATTTTTGAAGAGCCTGGAAAGAATAGAGAAGAAACTCGAGAAGGGAAGAGACTCAAGTACGATGGAGAGTCGCAAAACCCATGAAAGAAGAAGGTCAAGGAGAGGTAGCCGACATCTTAGTCGCTCCCAAAGACATTCTGACAGGAAGACACACAATAGTTCAAGCCCATCCCCTACCAGAAAACATCAAAAATCTGGAAAGGAGGAATTGAAAGGAAAGATGAACAAGATTAAGCCTCCAACATTTGATGGAGAACATAAGAAGGAGGAAGATGCTGAGACTTGGTTGCTTGGCATGAAGAGATACTTCCAACTACATAATTATTCTGCCCATGCAAAAAGAAGAAATGAAATGTACCAACTAAAAGGAAAATCATCCATGTGGTGGGATCAGTTTTTACAGGTGCAACAAATCAAAGAGAAAGAGGTCACGTGGAAGGAGTTTAAGAGGTATTTCAAGAAGAAATACTTGACTAAAAGATACTATGGCAAAATGATGAAGGATTTCTTTGAACTCAAGTTGAGTAGTATGACCATTGATGAGTATGAATGAAATTTTCTGGAACTACTGAAGTATGTTCCATTCATCAACGACGAAGCTGTTAAAATTCAGAGGTATCTGAGTGGACTGCCACCTTCCATGAGTGACAAGATTCAATATAACGATAATAAGACCATGGAAGAGACCATTAGAAAAGAGAAATGCTTGTATGAACAACAAGGATAAAGTCCTATCCTTCGGAAGGTCTGGGATGATTGGAGGAAATTTAAGAAGGAACAGAGGCAGAAGGGAAGCAAGCCTTCCTTTTTCAAAAACAATCCTTGGGGACAATCATCTTTTAAAGAGCTTAGGAAGGTTGAAGGGAGTGAGCAGATGCCAAGGCTTCCACCTATAGAGTGTTGGGGCTGTAAAGGAAATCATAGGTACAGAGACTGCCCCCACAGAAAAGACAAAGCAAGAACTGTCCATACTGTTCAGCAAGTTGAAACAGTGGAGGATATGGGTAGTAGAATGTCGATGATCTACGTAGCCCTGGACAATAAGCAAGTAGAATTTCAATCGCACATGATTGAAGTGGAAGGTACGATAAACAACCCGCCACTTGTTATTTTAATTGATTCAGGGGCTAGCCATAGTTATATAGATCCTAGAGTGGTGGATAGTTTGCATCTAATGAGAAGCAAACATGAGAAGTCTTGGTTAGTGCAATTATCCATAGGGACCAAGAGGAAGGTCACTAAATTGGTTAAGCCCTGTTCAGTGGACATGAAAGGAATGATCACTAAGGCTGAATTGAACATTCTTCCTTTAGGCTCATATGATTGCTTAATTGGGATGGACTGGTTGGACCAGTACCATGCCCTTCTGGATTTCCGTAACAAGAGGTTCACATGCCTGAACGAAGAGGGAAATAAGGTAACAGTCGAAGGAATTCCCAGAGCCGTGGCTATGAGGGAAATCTCAGACATGCAGCTAAAGAAATGTTACTGGAAAGGCTATGAATTATTTGCAGCTCGAGTGGAAGAAGCATCCCAAGATGTAGTATCGAATTTGATGCCTGGAATAGCTCCAGTTTCGAAAGCTCCTTATAGAATGAGTACGCCAGAGCTGAAAGAGTTGCAATTGCAGCTCGAAGAGCTACTAAAGAAAGGTTACATTCGCCCCAGTGTGTCACCGTGGGGAGCCCCTGTCCTATTTGTGAAGACTAAAGATGGGACGTTGAGGCTGTGCATTGATTTTCGACAGTTGAATAAGGTCACTGTCAAGAACAAGTATCCTCTACCAAGGATTGATGATCTTTTTGATCAGTTGAAGGATGCGAAAATATTTTCAAAAATAGATCTCAGATATGGATATCACCAAGTGAGAATAAAGGATGAGGACATTGGCAAGACCGCCTTTAGAATAAGGTACGATCATTATGAATTCACAGTGGTGTCGTTTAGACTGACAAATGCACCTGTTGTTTTCATGTGCTTAATGAATGGAGTGTTCAGAAATTATTTGGACAAGTTTGTCATAGTCTTCCTGGATGACATATTGGTGTATTCCAAGACAGAGGAAGAACATGAAAAACACCTGAGAATGGTGTTGCAGGTGTTGAGAGAACACCAGCTGTACACAAAACTGAGCAAGTGCTCATTTTACCAAAGGCAGATCCATTACTTGGGACATATTATATTTGAAGAAGGGATCGTTGTGGATCCTAAAAAGGTACAAGCCATTTGAGAATGGCCAGCGCCGAGGAGTGTGGCAGAAGTTAGATCTTTTATGGGTCTGGCAGGTTACTATAGGAAGTTTATAGTTGGATTCTCAAAGATAGCTCATTCTATCACTTCCTTGTAAAGGAAGGAGAAGAAGTTCCAGTGGACTGAAGAATGTGAGAGCAACTTCCAGCGATTGAAGCAGCTGCTAACTAGTGTTCCAATACTAAAGATTGCAGATCCAAACAAGGATTACGTAGTATGCATGGATGCATGTAAGGAGGGGCTGGGAGGAGTTCTCAGCCAAGAGGGATTTGTAGTTTGTTATGAATCCCAAAAGTTGAAGGAACATGAGAAGAATTATGCCACTCACGATTTAGAGCTGGTAGCAATCGTCCACTCCTTGAGGAAATGGAGACATTACCTCATGGTCAAGAGATTCGAGTTGAGAACAGACCATAATGGTCTGCAGAATTTATTTGATCAGCTGACCTTAAATGCTAGAAAAATCAAATGGTTGGAGTTTCTGTGCGAATATGAATTTGATATCAAGCACATCAAAGGGAAAGAAAATGAGGTGGTTGATGCACTCAGTAGAATAGTGCACGAATTACATGCTACAACCATTAGCATGTACCAAACTGAGATGAAAGGCAGAATTTTGGAAGTTGCAAATGCTAATTTGCAGTACAAAAATCTTGTAGCAAAGCTACAATAGCGTGAGAGACCACAGACCAAGGAAAGTTACACCTTGGGAACTAATGGTTTACTTCTGTATAAAAACAGAGTGTATGTACCCAATGTCTGAGAATTGAAGCCGGCAATTCTAAAGAAGATGCATAACGTGGCTTATGTTGGACATCCTAGATATCAGAAGACTGTGGCAGCAGTCAAAATCCATTATTTTTGGCCGGGTTTTAACAAAGAAATCATTGAATACATCGCAAGATGTATGGAGTGCCAGAAGGTTAAGGTGGAGCATAGGCACCCAGCAGGGTTGCTACAGCCTTTACCTATTCCTGAATGGAAATGGGACGTGGTAACAATGGATTTTATGACTGGACTACCTAGAACAAGCAAGAAACATGATTCAATCATGGTGGTGGTGGACAAGCTTACTAAAGCTGCCCATTTTATTCCATTGAAAACTACCCACCGGGCAGAAGATGTTGATGATATCTTCTTAAAAGAAGTTGCACGCTTGCATGGAATTCCTAAGAAAATTGTGTCTGATAGGGACCTGAAATTCACTTCGAATTTCTGGAAAGGACTGTTCAAAGGATTCTGAACGAATCTTAACTTTAGTACAGGGTATCATCCCAAGTATGATGGATAGACAGAGAGAGTGAATAGAGTAATACAAGACATGCTGAGAATGTATGTGATGGATAAACCATCAAGGTGGGAAGACTACCTGCATTTGGTAGAATTCGCCTACAATAATGGGTATCATGCATCATTGAAGATGAGCCCATTCGAAGTGCTTTATGGAAGAAAGTGCCACACTCTAGTGAGCTGGGATAATCCAGCTGACAGAGTACTAGTTGGGCCTGAACTGCTCAAAGAGATGGAAGACCAAATGATAAGAATTAAACATAATTTAAAAGATGCCCAGGACAGGCAGAAAAGTTACGCTGATAGTAACAGAACCCATAGAGAATTCAAAGTGGGTGATCATGAAAGTGAAAACTAACAGGAGTTCCCTGAGGCTGGGAAGTTGCGCCAAGT
>CBVK0100184127.1:0-13052 GCA_900067695.1 Picea abies
AAAATGAGATCTAATATGGGTATAGGCTAGACAATTTAAGAGAAAGTGTTTTTCATCTTCAACCCTCTTAGTGTCACAAAGGTGACACACTTTTTCATCCCATGGCGTCTTAGGAATTGACCAATGCCCAGTTTCACTATGGAGCTAGTGAGAATTTGTTCTTATCTTAGCAATGCTTATTTTTTTCTTTCACTTGGCAAAACAGATAGATAATTTTGATCTTCTAGATTAGGGTTAATTACATCTTTATAATACCTTAATTTTCTTTTTTCCTCTAACTCTTTCTCACACCACATTTTCTCCTTAAATTTTGATTTAGCGTTTTTTTTTAATAGTATTTTTATTCTGCAAAATGGTGTGTTCCATGATTCCCCAATAGTTTAGCCAAGACCGTGCATCTGTATGCCATCCTCTCTTGATTCGATGGTGGTAATGACTTGATTTTGAAGAAATTTTAGAAATCCTTTTGTCTTCCATGTTGTTTAACTTGTTCTTATACATTAGGTATGTATTCATAGCCATGCTCTCAATGGGGGAGAGGCTTGTTTCTAAGAGGATTGGATAGGGTGTATTTCATTTAATTTTGAGGTTATAGGTTATAAAATTATTGTGTATTTACTCTATCTTTCTCCAAGATTCACGAGAGATACTACAGCCCCAGAATTCGCATCCATAAAGAATAAAACGTGTAAAAAGAGTCTCAAAGAGGAGTTTCTTCTTATCCCAACTCTAAATATCAACTAATTTACAATTATTTTCAAGACCATAATAAGATTTTCATCCCCCAATAATCATTTTCTCAATGCTATAATTCCAATTGAGCTTGTGGTGAATATCATTTCCAATATATTTGTATAAAGTCACTTCCTCCAAGTTGTTATTTTCATATACAAAGGTATCATAAGGGATCTTATTGGATTTAATAAGCATGACCTTAGTCTTATCAGTATTAATAGTCATACCCATATTGGATCAAAAATCCTTGAGGATTCTTAGTTGGTTTTCAATATCATGGGGACTCCTTTCCATAAGAACAATACCATCGGCATAAAGAAGAAGATTGATTACTATACCAGTGAGAGTGCGACCAACACAACCTGTTTTTTCCAAGCAATCTTCTAACTTGTCAATGTATATGCCAAAAAGGGTAGGGGACAAGGGACAACCTTGTTTGACTCTGGTATTGCAGTTAATCTCTTTTGACCAGCCCTCAGTGTTTCTAAACTTAGAAATAACGTTCTCATACATCCTTATTGTGGCAGCCCTCAAATTGAGAGGGAATTTTATCTCTTCCAACCTATTCCAAAGGTTTTTCCTAGGAACCATGTCAAAAGATTTTCTAAAGTCAACAAAACAACAAAAATCCTAGGAACCATGTCAAAAGATTTTCTAAAGTCAACAAAACAACAAAAAATATATTTGTTTTAGTATTGTGGAACTCCTCTGCAATGATCCTAAAGGTAACAAGACGATCCACAGTTCAATGATATCTCATAAACTTGGCCTGGCCTTTATCTCTTTTACCGTGACTTTCTATCCAAAGGCTAATCTTCTTTTCCAAAATAATTCCATAAAGCTTGGCTAAAATCGGGCTAATCATAATGGTCCTGTAATCAGAGGGATTATTTCTATCCCCATTTTTAAAAATAGGAACAATGAGGCTTTGTGTCCAAGGTTTAGGGAAGCACTGCTTCACTGTTAAATTGAAGATCTTGTGTATGTGAGGGATAAGGATTGGCCCTCCAATTTTAAAAATTTCAACTTGGTAGCCTTCAATGTCCTTAGCTTTCCCATTTGCAAGTCGCTTAACCTCGAACTCTATGTCATCTAAAGAAAAAACTTCTTCCTTTGTAGGGACAATAGGAATGGTGTCCATGGCATTACGGAACTCGTAAAGACTTTTAAGGTAGGAATTTCAGTCCCTTAAGCGAATCCTATTATTTTCTTTAGTATTATGTTTTAGAATTTGGCTACAGAACTTCTTAGGATTCAGCTTATATAGTTGTGAAAGTTGCTCTTGCCTTTTATTGATATAATATCTTTTTTTCCTTTTAATTAGGGCTTTGTTTGTTTTGATATTATAGATTTTTAAGGACTCATTAGAAGCATCCCTAATGGATTTCCTACAAATTTTACATTCTTTATCATACCAATGGTTGGTGGTTCTATTATTTTTTTTATAGGACACCTCGAAAGAGAACTTGTTAGTAGAAGTGGAAAGGGTAGTTGTAAAATTATGATAAAGTTATTCAATGTCAATTAATTTAGGAGATTTAATTTACTATTTAAATTCTTTAATAAATGTCAACTTTACTTTTGTCAAAGCGCAAATTCCTTTGATTATCATAATTATCTTCAATGGTGCTTTTGTGCATGGAAAAGTTTAGAGTTAGAGTTAAAGGTTTATGATCAGAGTGAGGCTCATGGTCATTTAAAAGGTCAAAAGATGTTATTTGGTTGAAAACAAGGATATCAGATATGACATAATCTACAACACTACTACCCAGCCCATGAATACAAGTCATTTGATTGGATTTGGGCCACTTCATTACTCCATTGCAAATTATTAGGTCTTGAGAGCTGCAAAGCTTTATCAACTCAGTACCAAACAAATTCTCAATTAGGTCTTCAGAGCTTCTTTTGTAGCTATTAGATAAAACAAGGTCCTCATCTAGCCATAAAGGATTATGGTTGGAAGCCATAAAGGATTATTTTCTAGAGGAAGTGTTATTTTCTTCATTTAAATTTTATTTTCTTAAACTAGTATAGATCCATCTTAATCCAAGATTTATCATGCCTTTTTTAGAGTGAAAAACTTGAAAAAAGGTTAAAGGTTTACATCTCTAGAGATTTCATCCCTCTCAACACTCAGGGATTAAGATGAATAGATGATGGTTTTATAACTAATATTAATTGATCCAACTTATTGTTTTTTTGTATTTATATATATTTTAATGTTTTGTATTTCTTTATTATTAATTTAATAGTATTTTATTGTTTTATAAATTTTTAAATCCATATTAGAATGTAGAGAGCCTTTAAAAACAAGTATAAAGTTTTTAAAAATAAATATTAGATTTAATAAATTATACCATGATTAATATAAATTTAAGGTACCATTAAAAAGTTTTTAAATTGGTCGGTGAGGGAGTGTGTTGTTAAGCCACTCCATGTTGAAAAGTCATCGGTTCGAAACCTGTGGAGACAAAAAAATCCAACCATATTAAGGGTTGGTGTGGCTCAGGCCGGGTACTTGGAATGCTTCTCACCAACCTCATATGTAAAGTGAATATGTGAGTTTTATTTTTAAAGTCCATTTATTATGTGATTTGACATAGATGTTTATCTATGGGATACCTTATCCATCATTAAGTTTGTTTTTTTTTTAATTGTATTATTTACTTAGAATAATAGTGAATTATTCTCAATTGACAATTGAATGATTATGAAAAGTGTTAATTATTAAGTTTTCTTGTCACTTTGAATTGTATTATTTATTTAAGATAATAGTGAATTATCCTCAATGCTTATGAAAGGTGTTAAGATTTAGAGTAAATCTTTATGAGATGACATCACATATTCATTGTATAATTTTAAAAATATCAGTTGAAACTTCTCATATTATATTGCTGGTCTATTTTGTGTATTCTATTTCTTAGCACTATATTGTTTTGAAATGCGACAAAGAAATAACTGCTTCGGTAGCTCTGGACCATAGAAAACGCAGGGTGAATTAATGTTAAGCAATTTATGCGACAATGGACATGAGAATTATCTGGTGCGATGGTCCAAAAAGCAAAGCTTCATACGGAGTTGGAGTAGGAATCATAGAGAAGAATTGCCTTGGCCGGAACATTAACAACAGTCGAAATAAATCTCAGATATCTATAGGCACATCAAATTATGGAATTATACACAGGAGGAATAATCACAGCTTACTCCATGAAACTTACGAGATTCAATTATGTGGATTAGGAATACAATCACAGGTAGACGTTGGGTCATGTTTACACAATAGAAATATGAGATTTGATGCAAAAAATTTCATGTTGGTATAGTAATTGCTTGTGTTCAAAGATTTTGTTTCTCGTCTAGTTTAATGAAATTCTGTAAAAATACATAATTAATTTTTTATATTTTAATGTGGTTAAAATTAATGAAATTCTAAAATACATCATCAATCTTTTATATTTTAGAAAGGAAAGAGACCTACAACTTTATGTCACCATCTTCAATGTACATCAATATTCCATAACATAATTAAACCAAGTGCAGGGAATGATAATGCATAGTTTCTTAAAAAAAAAATTATATGACATTTCAAAATGTATAACATTATACATTTTAGGTAACCCTCCACCCACTGTCAAAACCCATTATCAAGACAAATAAAGTTAAAATGATAGAAAAGAGAGCAGGGTTAGAGATTTATGAGGTTAAAACAGTATTAAAATAATTAGTGAATAATAATAATGGTCATTATTAAGATAAAAAAGTTGATTAAATTTAATATATAAAAGAAAAAGGAGAAGTATAATAAAATATATTTAATTTAAAAGTTAAAAAAGAAAAAAGAAAAAATAAGTTAAATTTGAAGTTAAAATAGAAGAGAAGAATTGGTGTACAGAAATAGAAACATAAGTAAATATAAATATGATCAAAAGTTTAAATCATAGAGAAAAAATTATAAGGATTAATAATCAAAACTATGAATGATAGGTTTTAAGATTGACTAAATTTGTAAATATTTTTTTAATTAGAATTATTAAGATGTTTTTCAATTTTCAGAATGATAGGTTTTAAGATTGGCTAAATTTGTAAATATTTTTTTAATTAAAATTATTAAGATATTTTTCAATTTCCAGCACTTATTGTGAATAGGGATACAGTGTTGAAGCAAGAATTTAGGTTTGATAAAAAAGAATGAAATGTAGCACTTATTCTGAGGAGGGATACAGTGCTAAAGCAAGAATTTAGATTTGGTAAAAAAAAATGAAATGTTTAAAGTTATAAGAATGTTCAAAGATAGAGCTGACTTGGAAAAGTTGTTGTGGAAAGTGTCAGCTATATATTTTTTAAGAAGAGCTTTGAAGGATATGCCAGTTTGAACTATATGAATTGGGAATTTGATACAGTTTATAGCCAAGCATTAGATATGTTCTAAATAATTATTTAAAGGTTTTATAGAGTTTAAATAAAAAAAATTGCTACAACCTTTAAATTATGATATGTAGTAGACTGGATATAGAAAAGACATAGCATGAAAAGTTTTTAGATTTAGAATAACCATTGAACACAGATAATTTTATAATAAGGTGGCCATGATTAACCGATTCCTGTATCGCAATATGCAGCAAGATAATTACAGTAACTGCCGAAAATAGAATATGGTCTGTTCGAAATCGGTGAAAATTGACACCGAATTGGAATTCTCTCTGTTTCTATTCACTCTTTCAATTTCCGGACGAGTCTGACAGTATTGTAAACTCTCATCTACAGCGATGGACAGAGAGAGATATGATCATTAAATTTTATCAGATTCTAAAGTACGTGAATGTTCGTCCTGTAAAGATTACAGTGAAAAGCTGAAAATTTGTATACTAGGGCGTAACGTCTAAATCGACCAATCCCAGTTATTGGCCCTGTGTTTGCCAAAACATGCAAATGATTACAGTACAAGCTAACAATGTCATCTCAAGCATAAAAGGCCACCATACAATTTACATGCACGATAGCACGCACTTACCAGGAATAAGCATGAATCCAAACCAAAAAAAAAAGCACTGGGTACTGCAATCAGTAAAGTGAAAGTGTTCGAGAACCGCTGGACCATTGCAATATAAAAAACAAACGTCGAATATAAAAATAATATCTAGGTTTTCCTTATCTACTGCCATCACATCGGCTTGGCCCATCGAAAGATGAATAAATTTGATAAAAAATTAGCTTAAAGTTCATGTATAATTAGAGTTTTAGCCTGATTCAAATCTGAAAATATTTAAAACTATGTTTATGTTCGTGCATGTTTGTAACGATGTTTTTTTTAGGTTTCTTATTCTTAAATCGATCTAAATTCTCACTTTTCAATCGACTTGAATTCTAAATTACAATAAAAATTCGAATTAAAGAATCTCAACTTCCTGTATTATTATATTCTAACCGATTGTAAGATTATAACGTTGTTGGTGTAAACTGTGTAAACGTTTTAAATTTTGGTTTTTTTAAGGTTAATTATGCTGAAAGGTTATACCTATATTTATTGATGGGCACAATTAATCACCTTTTAATTTAAAATTCTAATCTAATGGCTAAGAATTGAAAATGCTGTAATATTCTTCGAAGTCCTCCCAAATCAATGAATGTGATTTACTCTTCATAACTTCTTTGTATTTTTGAATGCATCAGTGAACCTGTTTACTTTTTAACATTCACCTAATCATATTAAGAAATTACTGTACCACCATATGATTGCCAGGTTTAACTGATTAACCTTTGAAATTACCACATTTAAGATTAACTTTTGGATTTCCTCAGCTCTATGTGCATTTCAACTATCTGTGCGTTTCAATTCACCAGAATGTTGTTCTAGTTTTACTTGGAATCTGGTAAGAAACTGTTATATATGCTGAGTTTGTATAATTCGATTTTATCATAAGTTTTTTCAAAATCTAAATTTATTTATGTATTCATAAATATAATTTATACAAGAAAAAATTGTTATTTTATTCAAATTTATACCATCTAATTCTTTTGAAAAATACCAACGTTTAAAAAAGCCCAAACAAAAAAGAGTTTACTGCATTAATACCAAATATAAAACGTTTAAAAAAAACCAAACAAAAAAGAATTTACTACACTAACAGCTTCATAAATCTCACAGTATTCCGCCTCATAATATCTTCCGAACACA
The DNA here is from genome assembly GCA_900067695.1 of Picea abies. NCBI lineage: Eukaryota > Viridiplantae > Streptophyta > Pinopsida > Pinales > Pinaceae > Picea > Picea abies. The sequence continues at coordinate 6,911 of CBVK0100184127.1, forward strand.
AAATCCTGCAATATTTCATTTTTCAATTTCGTCTGAGATGGTGGGGCTTGTACTTCGGTACCTGGTTATGAATCCTTTTATGAAAACTTCTGAGTGGTTTGAGGATGTAGAATTTGAGATGAGTGGCAGCGAGAATAAGCCTTGGGCTAACGGCCAAGGCGAGGACGAAAGTGTATTGCCTCGGTGACGTAAAAAGAACACATGAACATGCCCATTGCTTCCTTTTAGCCTGTAATCGTACTTCTTCCATGCAAATGGATGGAATAAATAAGAATACACGTCTCATCAGATTAGGTTTAGCGTGGCGTGAAAGCAAACTTTAAAACCAAACTCGTGTTTGGTGCTTTTTGGGCTTCGAGTCTGCATATTCTTATTGTACGTCAATAATTTTGCTAGCATATCATTGGTGACTGTGAGTGTGCCACTGGTGTAAACCAAACATAGAACGATGGCTGTCTGTGTCACTACTCAATGTAAAACAGACCATTACATCAGATGGTGATTTGAAATCTTAATGTTAACATGGTCACTTTTTCCTTTCTTTAAATCTTGATGTATTTGCTCTGTACGTTAATATGGCCACTTTTTTTTTTTTTCCCTTTGCATTGTACTATTATTATGCAACACCACTTTAATGTGGCATCACTTGCAAAAACAATAATTGTCCTGGTAAAGACTATTCCCTCAAATAGTGATTTGATATATCTCTACATAATTTTGCCTTACCTTGAACCTTTTTGGCAGTGCCACTCAGAGTAAGGATAGACTCTCATAGGGTGACTTGAAACATCTCGGACACATGTTGACCTTATTCACTACCACTAAAGATTTAAATGATGACCATATACTTAATAGGGAGGCAAGATATTGACTATTGCTTTATGTACAATAGCTAAATGATAACCATATAGCAAGATATTGAGTATCATCTTATGTAGGAGATTCGAGATATTAACTATCAGATTATTTATGAAATCTAAATGATAGATATGTGTGAATATTAATTAAATATTTTCCAATTGTGATGTTTTAATATCTGGTGTAAATATTTTAATATCTGGTGTAAATATTGGTGTATGTGACATTAAAAATATATCAACATTTCATTCAAAAACTTAACTAACTATTAATAGATTCTCTAGAATATTATGAATATTATAATAATATAAAATAGAATATTATGAATATTATAATAATATAAAATATTTTAATAATTTATCAAATATGTTAACTAACTTTTTTTTTATATTAATGGGTTCACTGCAATATTACAATGTGATGAAAAATTATTAAAGAAAATGACCGATGAATGCTATTGATTGTAAGGGCGATAAGGGTTTATCAAGTTCATAACTTTTAACAAAGTGTATCCTAACTAAAGTGTGTCCTAAGTAAAATGAGTTTCTACCTTATTGAAAATTAACTCTAATATGAACCAATTATCAACTTGCAATAATGTTTCCAAACTTTCTATAAATTCCCCTTTCTAAAATGACTCACTATTAATATGCCAATATTACATTTACTAGAAGTAAAAAAGAGGCATCTTCATGTTATTGAGGAAGATGGTTGTTATATACTTAGAAATTGTGAAAAGATGGCATCTTCATGCTATTGAGGAAGATGGTTATTATATACTTAGAAATTGTGAATTTTGGTTTCCATTGAATTTGCACATAATAACTTTTCTCCTACGGTGTTTATATGAACTTATAAACATCTTCTATTATATTGTGGATATGTATATTGTATTAAACTAGTTATACTTGATTTTGGTGTAAAAATCACAAGGACATGTATTCCATACCTATATGTTAATCTTACATTTATTGGAAATAATAAAAATGGCATCTTCATGCAAGTGAGAAAGATGGTTGTTATATATTTTGAATTTGTGAACCATGACTTTCAATCTATTCGCACATAGTAGATTTGTTCTTATGAGAGCGTTTATGTGAACCTATAAACATATTCTATCATATTGTGGATATGTGTGTTGTAGTAAGTTCGTGATATTATAGTTGAAAATTTTTCTTTTGATTTTGCTGTGAAATTCATAAAGAATCCTAGAACTATGTGTGAAGGACAAGAAATTAGCTTGGATCTATGTGTGAAAGGAAAGAAGGCTTGAAATTATGTGTGAAAGAAAAACATATGTGAAACTATGTGTGAAGAGATACTAGAACATATGACTATTATTGTAATGGTAATGTTTTTTTTTGTAAAAATCATGTGTTATTAGCTTAACTTCATGCTAGTAAAGTTGTGTGATTAAGAGGTGTTATGAATTAAAGGTTGGTTGAAATTGGGGTGAGACCATGCTAGTAAATGTTTTTGATTAGGAGGTATTATGAATGAAAGGTTGGTTAAAATTGGGGTGAGACTAAGTTGTGAATTTGCTCATTATGTACATTGATCTAGTTATAGCTCCTACTTAGTAGTATTTGAGTTAGAATATTTATGATTAGGTATAAGAACATAGATTAAGGAAAATAGTTGCATTATCACTTTAATAATTACAAATATTACTTATAATTCATTTAAACCTACTTTTTATTTAATGAAATGATGATTAGTATTAATTTGTGTTTTATGCATTGGTATTATAATAGTAAGTTATGATTTGTTTGAGATTATTTGAGATTATTTGTTTAATTTGTGATTTGTTTGGTATTATAATGAAGGTTTGGCAAGAAATTATTAGATCCTCATATTTGAGTGATTATTTTTATATAATGTGAGTGCCCTTGGGTTTCTCGACATGTTGAATTCTACATTCAAAACTAGATTTTAAACAACAAAAAATAATAATTTCTTACAGATTTATGTCACTGAATTCCGACAAAAAAACCATTTGATAAAATAATTAATCAACCCCATATATTTATACATAATCGTTTTAAATGATTACTAAAAACAAAATATAAAAAAAATACATAAAAACCACCACTATGAATCATAAGTAAGCGTAAGTGAAAAAGTCCATATATACAAAACCTTAGTAACATATCATTTCAAAAGTTACTTACATAGAAACCCACCAACATATATACAAAACCTTAGTAACATATCATTGCAAAAGTTACTTACATAAAAACCCACCAACACACCAATGTGAATTATAAGACTAAGAGAAAAAGTCTATATATACAAAACCTTAGTAACATATCATTACGAGGCATTTACTACTATAGTGATGCGATTGAAATAGGATGTGAAGTTGCAAATAAGAAATATTATTAATGGAAGTAATGATTTTGATCAAAATACAAAACGATTTTGTTGAAACGAAAATCTTTGTGTCAGATTAAAGAAAACAATGAACAACATTGCTCAAGTAAAACAAACTAAACTAAGGGATAAAAATATAAATATAAAGGTGTTCATGATAGAGATGAGATAGAAGGTGATTCATTGTTGATATGGTCCATTATTTATGGATAATAACATAAATGACATTAAATGAAATCTTATAAAAGATGTTATGGAATATATTAAAAATATATATATATTTAATAAAAATAGAAAATATGGATAATAATATTAAATGAAATGTTATAAAGATGTTATGAAATATATTAAAAAATTTATTTTAATAAGAATATAAAACATGAAACTAAATATAATATAAAAAAATATTATTAGTATGTTGTAAAGAATGATTTAAGTAATGATATTATTGGTATATAATTTTTTGTATTATTTTGTTTGTAATTTTAAATAACATAAATTTGAAAGAATTAATGAAATTATGAAAAGAAATAAGATAATAAGAAGGTTTGAAGTCACAATAATGTACTTGTTAAGAGTTTAACATGTCATTTAAGTAAATTGAATCTTGATAATGAAGATAACAATTATTCTTCCCAACTATCCAAATTAAATTCAATTAATAAAATTTAATTAAATCTTAATTAAATATATTTGAATTATCAAACAAATTATTAAAAATTATTTTCTTTGATTAAAATTATTTTTAAATACACTTATAATATTTAAAAAAATTAATATTAATATAATTATTTCAATTAATAACCAATACATTATTAAACTATTATATATGTATTCATATATTTTTGCACACCTCATTTCTATTAAAATAAATATTACAAAATTTTACTTTACTTCATTTTTCATTCCTTAATTCCTAAATACAATATTTCTAGTAAACTTAGTTACCCATTTTAATTTTATTATATCTAAGTATAAGTATAAGACCAACTCTATTTTAATTTATTTCCTTAACATAATAACCATACATATCCTTATAAAATTAATAATTCTTATTAGTTATATGAATTTTCTTGAGGTAATTACATGTTTGTGTACCAACCTTAAAAAATAAAATATTGCCGTTAAGTTTTTTATTGTGTGTTATTTGGGATTATATATGTTTATGTATAAAATTTATTGTTTTTAAATGAAGTTTAGTATGTGTAATTGAGAAATTTTATATTATCTATATATTTAATATATATTTTTTATAAAGTTTAAGGGGTTAGTTTAATTGATCAATAATATTGTTGGACATTTGTCTAGTTATGTGTTAACAAGTATCCAACTTAAATCCTCCTAAGATAAAGGCACTAGTTTACACTCATAAATTTACTATGAATGACATGCATAAATGTGGAGAAACATTATTTAAGTTTCTCCACAAGGTTTTTCTTTAAAAAGATTAAAAAATCTTTATATTACACATTAAAAAATAACTTTACACATAAAAGATTCAATTAATATGAAGTTAACATTTTATTTTTTCATAATTTGGTTTCATATGCAAGAAATAGTTTATGAACATTAACAATTGTTGCATTCATACTTTAAATTTATTTATTTGAGACAAATATATTGGTGATACTAATGGCCTTTACATAGAAATGTCAAACTTTCCATGCTTTACATAGAAATGTCAAACTTTCCATGGAAATTTTTTTTTTTCGATAAATTCATACATGTAGATAATGTGGATTAATATTTAATGAAAAGAATATTATTTATAGTTTACAATTTCTATAAAAAAGGAAAAGAAAAGTGAAATTTTAAACAAAATAGTGAAGTTATCTTTTGAAAAAAATAATGTTAAAAAATAGTTAATTGACAAAAGAATGCAACTAAAAAAAACTACTTCCATTACTACATACGGTGTTTAAGTTTGATAGGTAGTTTCGATGATACATATAAAATCAACCTTACTGTCATAAATTACTAACTATCAAAATTTCATTATAGCTTTTCCTTGGTTCCTCGACATTCGTCGGACTTATAACTATGTCCATTAGTCGTCAGAATTTCAAATCCCCTTTGATGGTTTGTAATAAAACCGCATACTCCACAACACGCTCAACTACAATGAAAATCACATGTATCCTGGCAAGATCGTCGATGTCGCCATGCTGACATCACCATCCTGACCCCACCACTGCCCCATGGCCTACCACCATGGCACCCATGTGGCACTGCCATGTCAGCAAAGTATTCATCTCATGGGTGCCTTTAGCACCTTGAGGCTTAATTATACTGGCTAGAGGGGGTAAAAATGTCCATTAGGGGTTGATTATCCCTGCTAAGGTGTAACAAGTTGTCTCGAGACGTCAATTAAACATGATTGGATCAGAGATATTAAAAAGGACAAGGATTAATGGATGAAATGAGTGAGGTTAAAAGTTCCCATGATGTGGGAATGCAAGGATAGTACCTGACATAGATTAATTGTGTCACCAGATAGGCTATGAGCGAATCTCAAGTGCAAAGTTAGTTAATTCAACCAATGATGTTGTATGATGGTTGGTCTTGACTAGTGCCACATCCTAGAGTTACCCCTTTGTATAATAAAGGGACACTAATCCATGGCATTATAATTAGGGTCCTCGATCAATTTGGTGTTACATCAACTTGTTGAAGTGATACTAGCACCAAGAAAATAATGTGTTATAGTGGGAAGGAGTGTTAGTGTGATCAATTGATTAAGACCCAACATAGTATGTCAACCATGGGGGAAACTTGGGAAGGATTCAGGTGGCTGGATCTAAGATCACAGTATGGCACCCATATATGGATGGTGCCACCAGTCAATAAGAACCACACCACATCAATGACAATCCAGGAGGCCCCAAGACAAAGAAAGGGTGAGTCTCCAGCA
>CBVK0100184128.1:2521-21094 GCA_900067695.1 Picea abies
TCCTCCTCCATTTAGGAGTCTTGTTACAAAAGATTCCAACAAAAACCTATAAAATTCTTATTTTTGGGGATCTTATCTATTGGGATAAATGCCTTTTGAAACAGGTCATGTTGCTTGATATGGAGATGGAACACATGTCCCTCGTGTCCAACTAACTCTTAGGATACCATTCTAACCTTCCCTGACAGTTGGCAGCCTTCCCATAGCTCCAATTTGTCAGACTGTTAGAGTTTGCAATGCCTTTGATAACATGCACTGTGAACTTTTCTGTAGGTGATGATTTTGTATTTTCTCCCAAAATACGAACTGGGTCGGGCTGAGTTTTTGTCATCACGTCAAAAACATCATGTGTTGCCTCCACACCCAATTTCAGAGGAACCTAGATTGGCATTCAAAAGTTATGATCAAAACAATCCTATGTTGTGTGTTAATTCTTACAAACTGTCATAATTATGAGTTCGCAATGTCGGCGCTATGAACTTTCCTGTAGTAGCATGTTTCACTTTTTCCAAATCTTTACATCCCAAAACTGTATTAGGGGTCCAAAAATTATGTAAACTTCATCATTTTAATAATCTTGATTAAAGGAAAGCACCCAAATTGATAATCATGGCTTACAAAACATAGCCATCACCAAAAAATGTTGTAAAATGCATGAAACAGGTAATTTGGGTTTGAATGACTGAAATGTTTTCAAAAGGTTGACTTTATCCAAATATTTTATATATGTGACTGTATACACATTGAGGTATGAGACAAGACACTCTTTCAAAAGCAGGAATAAGAAACAACAACTGAGAGTTATAATAAAAGGGAGACAAATGTGAATCTTCTGGTAAAACAAGGTTTTTTATTAGTATAAATATCAGTTAGTAGAATTGATGATGTGTGAAACTTAAGCTTGCTTTAGTAGATGACAAACCATACATTTAAATTAGATAGGGGTGCAGATCCATGCTCTTAAAACTGAGCTTTTAAATATGTAGAGGATGAAGGTTGCAACAATGTTGGAACATAGGGTTCACAACGCCATGTTCGTAGTGCCAGATTAGGAAAATTCGCAGCGCCGATAGATAAACCAACATAAAACCTTCTCTCAACCTCTAAACAACATGTAGACCCTCGAGGAGTTCCTGGTAAACCCGAGATTGATGTTGATATCTATGGATTTGAACTGATATGTTTGTAAGTTATCTAAGCTCCAACTCTCCTCTTCAACTAGTTCACAGTGCTAGTTGGCAGTGCCAACTTGCAGCACCAAGTTCAAATAGAGTTTGCACACTTCGAAGAAACTGCTAGTAGATCTTATGAAATAATCCTTGAAGAAGTGGTTAAATGTAGGCTCTAAAAACAATAAAATCATCTTTGACGTGATCCTTTAATTGCAAGGATGATAAATGAATGCATGAGGTACTTAGAGTACGTTGTGAGCTCTCCTAGTGAGTTGGAAGCACATACACCTTACTCTGATTTGACATTCAAACGGATGGATGGTGACAAGAAGAAACTTGTGTACAAGCTGGAGGTGTGACTCATAGGGACTTTATTTACCTTGTCATGATGTCTAATTACATTGCTTCAAGACTCTTAAACTAAGGTTGAACCAAAATTTAGCTTATTCAAATCAAACTTTAAGTTATGACCATAACAAGAGATCCAAAAACTTAGGACTTGTAAAACCCAATGATTCAAAAAACAAAACCAAAGTAATTTTTTGACCCTTGCAATCCTATGTGCTAACAATGTTCTTATCCCCTGGATGGAGAGTCCATATGCATAGGTTGTGGTGGAGGATGCATATCTTGACCTCTAACAATCCTACCTCTCCTTCCTCTTCTATCCATAATTATCCATCATAAGAAGAAAATCCAAAGTTTATTTAGTTATACTTTTATTCATTAAAAAAAATATAACACTATGAGAAATTAATCGTGGTTCGATGGTCCTCGCGTACTGAACCTCTCTTTGATACCTTACTATATCACTCTTACACAACTATTCTTAATCTCTTTTTCTTAGTAAAATATTATAACAATAACAAATATGATGGGTTACCGAATTGTCACAATTATGTATTGACATTTTGATTATCATGGACCTTTATGTTGTTTCATTCATATGGTGAAGGGTTCCTTATTTGTATATAATAAAATGGATTTTTTATTCTATTACATTGTTCAACATTATAAAATCTTACATTACAAACTAAATATATGGACAATTTACATTTTAATAATGAATAAAGGTGTTCAATCAATTGTTATATTTGTTTAAACATAACAATATATTAATGTTGAGTGGGCCTAATGGTTAAGAACATGAGTTTCCTCCTTGGAGGTCACAGGTTCAAATCTAGAGGGGGGTAGGATATGTACACCTCCATAGAATTTAACAGACAAATTGCTACATGGAGGGGGTCACTTGTCCCAAAAACAAGGGGTTCTCATACACCAATTTGGTGTCTAGCTTGGTCGTGACCTTAAAATTAGATTTGGTGTCTAGCTTGGTCGTGACCTTAAAATTAGATTATTATTATTATTACCAAAACACATTAATGAAAACATAAACATCAATATTATTATAAATCTTTTTTATGATTAATTGAAATTATATATATATATATATATAAAGACATTCTATTTACATACCTAGAACATGAAATTTTTCAGCACTAAAATATATTGATGCATTATATTTATTTGAACATATCGGTGCCTTTGATGCTTATTTACGCACCAATGTGTTTCAATCATTGTTATGCATCGATGTAATATACATGTAAAAATTCACCAATGCTAATAATTGTAATAAAAGCACCTGCACAACTAACTAAAATAGTAGCACCAATCCCTTATATTATAATGTTACCATTGTCATTACTACTATCATCATCATTACCAAGGCTTCACCATGCATATGGATATATTCTCAATGGTGCTCATTCATATATAATATGAACTAGTGCTTAATCATATATAATATGCACTAGTGCTTTAAAAAATATAATACACACCGATACTTTCAAAATATCTAATGAATAGTTGTGTTTTGAAAGTATATAATATGCATCGATCCTTCTAAAATATATAATATTCATTGATGCTTTCAAGTATATAATATGTACTCTAAAATATATAATATTCATTGATGCTTTCAAGTATATAATATGTACTAGTGCATATTAAGTATATTCACGATAATGTTACCATTGTCATTACTATTATCGTCATCATTACCAGGACTTCACCATGCACATGGATACATTCTCAATGGTGCTCAATCATATACAATATGAACTAGTGCTTAATCATATATAATATGCACAGTGCTTTAAAAAATACAATACACATCGATGCTTTCAAAATATCTAATGAGCAGTGGTGTTTTGAAAGTATATAATATGCATCGATGCTTCTAAAATATATAATATTCATTGATGCTTTCAAGTATATAATATGTACTCTAAAATATATAATATTCATTGATGCTTTCAAGTATATAATATGTACTAACTTGCATATTAAGTATATTCACATCGATGTAGCTTATTGGTTTAGGAACACTGAAAAGGACCTATGTTAAGACCTTCAACTACCCATAATGCTTAGCTATAGTGAATATTTGTCAAAACCTCCACTATCAATAGTGGAAGTTTTATTGGAGATTTGTTTGATAATTTTTCCCAATCTTGTAAGATTGAAATTTTTGCAAAATCTCCATTAAGTTGTGTTTTCCTTGTAGTGAAAAAATGTGGGGAACCATCCCTTAGGTTTCCTTGTGAGGTTTTCCTTGGAAAAAAATGTCGTTAACACACACACACACACACACACACACACACACACACACACACACACACACACACACACACACACACACACACACACACACACACATTAATAAGAGGTACAAACAACTGGGTTGACCTACAAGCACTAACAACCTTGCTTAAAATTGTTGTAGAACAAGGGATAATTGATTTTTATTTTTTTAGAGACTCCATTTTGGTGATTGATCGAGTAATGGGAAAAATCAGGATGTAGAATATTGTTCTTCGACTAGTACTTGATCAAACTCTCTCTTTGGTGGGAGGATTTAGTTGTATTACTTCCAAACATGTTTTGAGGGAACTTAATGTGATGGTCTCTCCAAACAAGCTCTTACTTTTCAAGTTGCAAGACTAGAAGTAATTGAACACAAGGATGATGGTACCCGTCTCATTACTCCCAAATCCATGCTAGAATGAGCACTATATTTTATATTGTCAGTGATCATAGGATTATTTTGTTTATATGTTTTATAGTTGGATCTATGGTTTGTTAAAGGTGTTATGAGAGACCTTATATTAACAAAAACAAGTATTTTCTAAACATTATTAAATCCTTTTTGCAATGATCGATGCATGAAAAGGTTAGGTTATTATCTATAGAGTCATATGTTATCCTTAAAGTTTTTAGGTTGCATATAACAAGGGTCTGTCAGGGTATGGCATCCTTTTCATGTGCCCCAAATCACTTACTGAATGTAACTTTATTTTTTCTCCTTGATATACGAAAGCTATAATTTTTTCATATTAATCAAAAAACATTTTTACTACAATGCATGAAAAGCTCTAAAATGACAAGAGGACCTATAAAGTATAAAACAACATAAGCTAAGGTCAACTAGACTATATACCCCTAGATATCATAAGAAGTTTGTATGGAAACGTTTTCATTTTTTTTAACAATCTATCTTTGGACCCTAGGAACATATTAATACCTCAACAAGCCATAATTTCAATCTAACAGAGCCTCTATTTCTCCATTACAATACATGAATACGTAAGGGAGAACAAATCCCCCCAAAATTCAAAATAATTTGATTATCTTTCCAAGTTGGAAAGGAGAAATATGAAGAAAAAACTCAGCCATGAAACCATGCACCATTGTCTAGTATGCATAGATCTCCTAATGTGGGATCTAGGTAGATATAGATCCAAAGGAATATACCAGCTCTTGTTACCTCTTACATTTATGTTCCCAAACCATCTCAATAAGCACACAATGGAGTCAATATGAACAAAGAATGATCCAAGCTACCATACTCCCACTCTGGATGGGAATTAAAGATGTTGAAGAAACCATAAGGAAGAAAACAAAACAATATTCACCTGATCATAACTCACATATGATTCTAAAATTTCCTAAAATGAACATATTTTCATGATTGATTGGGAAAGATCACCCATATTATCCTCCACATGAGAGTCCACTCCTTGAATCATATATCTTAGTCAATCACCCAACATTTTCCCCTTATAAAATTAAATCATCTATGATAACTTTGAAATATTGCAATCCAAGATCCCTAGATTTGATCCTTTTGATATGAAAATCCTAATGGAACTCCTCATTAATTAGAACTAGCATGCTCATATGCAATGATACATTAAGAGCCTCACATGACTTCTTCTTCAAAACCATATTAACAAATGGAGTCCTTGTGCTAAGCATCCTCCCAATATCTAGATTGGTATCAACTCTTGTCTATGAAGCCAACTTCATAATACACAAAGTAGAATCGCTTACATACTTTCTACCATTGCTTGAGATTTGATCGCTATAACCCTGGATAAAACTCATTTGTGCTTTATCAGAAGCTATAGGAGCTCCTATGACACCTTATTATAAATAAGTATTGGATATGAAATCAATGAGATTGTTTCCTTATAATCACTCTTCACCAAAAATTTAACTAATTATTGAAGTGTTGATGATGTTGAGCACCCTAGCCCTTGATCCATTGTCACACTTTTCTCCATCCCTCCACATACAATTTTAAGGATTCCTCACCTTGAATTGAAAGACCACATCTAAATGTTACGAGCAACAACCCCACTCTACATTTTCCTAATATGTGAAACCATTTGTCCTAATGTCATTTTCTTTTTGCCAAAATGTCCCATGAGGACCCATTTTCTAAGCTCCTCCACCCCATCCACCCCATCCTAGATCCACTCTCATGGCAAAGATACTCTTTGCAATATGTGGTGGACTTGGAAGCATATCTTCTTCCCCTTTTTCTTATCTATTTCTTATCTATGTCATTGGGTGTGAAAGCAAACCACCCCATACAAGATCCACTCCTACAACATACAACTAATACCCTTCCACCCCATACAAGATCCACTCCGGTGGCATACAACTAATAACACTTTTTGCAAAATATATATATAACCTCATGAAAAAACTTATTTATCTATTTTTCCAATGGAAATCTTCCTTGCCCTACTACTTCAATATGGAAAGGCAAAACAGACTAATATATGTATTATACTTATTTTACACATAATATTAAAATACTATATATATTTCATTCTTACGTAAATGCCTCAAAAAGGCTATGACGAACTCATAAGTATATGTCAAAGTTACTAGTAAGTGTATATTAGTTACGCGTAACATGTTTAGGTATATTTTTAATTTACATTCCGTAGTAATGTGTAATATGAATAATATTGTATACGGTAAGCTTTTCAAAGGAATATTTGAGGTAATAAGGTGGAGAGTTAAGATTTGTAGGTAAAATGGTTGGCGAAATGTGAATGGAAAACGGAAGTGGATAGGGATCATTCTTCTTACTTCATGAAAGGATTATTATCATTTCCATATTCCGTAAGGAAGGAGTTATCATTTCCCTATTCCATAAGCAAGGAGTCACGGGGATAAGAGATATTTTAGATAGTGAGGCTTAATTATTTCATAACCTAGTATAAGTGCACCATTCACATCACTCCCTAGTTACCCAGTATAGAGAGGAGGTTGTAGTGATAGTAGGATATCTTCAGTGGTATAAACGGTTTTAATCCATTATATATAGACACTTAACACGTGGAAACTCTTGCATATCAACATTTTGTGGGTGGAACCTTGCTTGCTACAATATGTTCCCTTTGCAGGTTTAGTAGTATCAACAATCCCTGTTAGCGATCTTCGTATCAACATTGAAAGGAATGTAGTATATTGTGCAAAAATATCCACTTCTTAGAAATTTTGATAAGAACTTTGCAGGGAATTATGTGATTATATGACACGTGGATAATTCTTTCACGTGAGTGTTCTTTCCTATTGTGCATGGCTTCCTTTGTTCATGGTGGAGAAGAAAACGTTCGAATTTGATTAGTTGTGGACTTGCGTTTATAGTCTTAGAAGTCGTTGGTGCATTACGTTTCTTCCATGCCTGTGGTGAAACCGTTGTCCCTACTTTCAATTCAATCATCCCTCAACCTTCATCAATGTCAGATTAATAAAGTTACAAAGGAGACTATAGGAATCTACATAATAAAGTTACAAAGGAGACTTTAGCAGTTTTGATTTTAGAAAAAGAAGAATTGACATAAAATGGATAGAGACTCCAGGAGCATGATGAGATGAGAAGTAGAGCAGAAGGGCCAAGGGCCAGCAGAGTTGGATTGGTAAACAGGTCGACAACCTTTATGGTTCTGGAACGTGGGATTCCAAAATCAATGACTCCATGTTGAGTCCCATGCATAATTTCACGTATATTTCGTGCTCTCCTCGCCATATGTTTGCTCCAACTTATTCAATCATCTTCTACCCTTCAATGTTCCCTCACCTCTAACATCTTTTAATTAGCATGATTATTGAAGGTGTGTTCCCACTTCTTGAATGTTGGTAACGCCAAATGGAATATAATATATTTTCACATACACGGTGCGCCTCGTAAACTTAGTGTAAGAATAGAATATTCACATGGTGTGCGTGTTTTTGCCTCGTAAACTTAGTGTAAGAATAGGGTTATTTAAGTTGAATCACTTGCCATATTATTGATTATGTTGTGGGCACTACTTTGCTTTGGCAGTTGGTCCCCGGCGAAGTAGGACCATTGTACATGAACTGAACAGTTGGTCCCCGGCTAAGTAGGACCATTGTACATGAACTGAATTCTAATTTATTCATTTAGACGCCAATGATTTCAAATCCTCTAAATCCTTTATTATTATTATACTTCATGGACGGTGGCATTTCCATTGCCTTTTTAGTGCGTTGGTTTGTAACGTAAACTAAACCAAAAAATCTTTCTAGGATTCTAAACGGAGTCGAGTTGAAAGTAAAAACAAGAGAGTATTTATAAACTCAGACAACGTGTATATATATATATAATAATATATTTATTTATTACGGACGGAGGCGAAAGGTGGCGAAATTTCGTCCGTCCAAATTGGAAGTCAAATCAAGCCCGTCCCGCATGAGCATCGATGGAATCATTTGGTTCATGTTCATCAATAACATTGATGGATGGGCATGTGGCGCTCATCAATCACAAACATAACAGCGTGATGATGATGGATGGGCATGGGGCCCCACATGATGTGGACAATGGCAACATTAGTACACCAGTTGTAAAAGGGTAAACTGTAGTCGGCTTGGTTTACTTTATATGGAATGGAAAAGGTACGAAACAAAGTATGTTCAACGTTGACTCAATGAGTACGCCGATCGACGCGTGTTTTTTATTCTTAAATGTTCCAAGGCCGGCCAGGCCCACTTCTTCAAAGTTCAAGCAACGCAATACCACGCCAAAAATCACCCATATATATATATATATATAATGTTTAACAAATTAATTACCCAGCGGAAAACTCAACGCGGCGTAAAGCGCTCTTGGGCGGGTAACTCTCGGAAATATATACACAAATTTATTTATTTATATAAAATTATGCTGATGATATATGCACGTTCTCTCTCTAGGTTTCCTTTTCTTGCTTTCTTTCTGGTCCACATAAAACCACCTACTCTTATAATGTGCGTGTCATTGAGGTAGATTAGATTCGACTCCCTGACCCTGGGAGAAGGAGGAGGAGGAGGAGCAGGAACAGCAGGAAGAAGACAATAAATCTTAATAATAACCAGAGAATAGCAGCAGCTGAAGCAGAAGAGGGATCTGGCAATGGGGCGGGGTCGAGTCCAGCTGAGGCGAATAGAGAACAAAATAAATCGACAAGTCACGTTTTCGAAGCGCAGGAACGGACTGCTGAAGAAGGCGTACGAGCTCTCGGTGCTGTGCGATGCAGAAGTGGCGCTAATAATTTTCTCCACCAGAGGAAAGCTTTACGAGTTTGCCAGTTCCAGGTATTTTTCCTTTCTTTGAACTGTTAACAGATTAGATAGATATATAAATGCGTCAGTCATTTTTCAATTGTGACCTTGAAATGTATTTTCTGGACTCGTCCTTGTACACATTTACGCTTGAGCTTCAATTAGATTAGCTTGTAAATACGCCACATAGAGAGATAGATCATTCCTTTAAGCGTCTCCTTCTCAAAACCTAAAATACAAAACCGTGAAACCTTATTTGGCAGTCGCATGTTGTTTTTTTCCCCAATCTCCTCAAGATTCGATTGCATTTCCTTCAAGATTTGAACGCGTACTCCGCTCTTGCGTTTGACATAAGGTTAATTGAACAAAGCAAAAGTCATTAAGGGAGGGAGTACCCTTATTAAGCGAAAATTTAATCTTGGCCAGCTCAATGAGAGCCTAGCTGTACTGTTTGCGATCGAGTCGTAACATCCGAACGCCAAATAAAAAAGGCTGTCAGGCAGAGTGGTCCATCTGCCTGGTGTTGCGCTGTCATAGTTTACTGCGCCATTCGTACTCTCCGAGGTTACAACTTATTGGAGGCGGTGGGGAGGCTATGAATCCATTTCATTTCCTTTTCCACTACTTCATAGTTTTCATGATCTCTGCGTCGTCACGTGCTTCGTACGGGTCATACATACGCTCTATTTCACTTTACTTCTGTAACCGCCTCCTCCTCTGAAGCCCTAATGTTTATGACGTAATGGTCGGACAGTGGTTGTAGTCCAATTGTTATTGGTTTTATAAACAGCTATATTTAAATTTAACAACTTCTCTCCAATTGTTATTAGTTTTATAAAAGGCTATATTTAAATTTAACAACTCTACAATGTCGGTACTATAAATTGGATTGGACTACAGAACATAAACCTAGTTTTCACGAAGAAAATTAATGTAACTAGTTATTGAAGCTGTTAAAATAACAGGTTTCTCATTTTACGATACATTCTTGGAACAAATTCTGCTGGGAGCAAAGAAAACTCGATGAATGTAAAACTATACTGCGGTGCTGCCGAGGAAGCCTTTGTTTGGTACGAAAGAGTGAAGTAGCAATGCTTGTCTTCTTGGTCGGAAGTTGGCTTATATCCTAGTACAACGTAGCGTTGGAAGGCCTTATGAATTCGTATATCGTAGCGAATTTCTCCTATCCAGTATATTCCAAGTTACAACGTCCACCGGCAGCCTCCTCTCTGCATGAGTTTCTCCAGTATTTTACAAGAAAAGGAGCAGCGGTGAAAGAAGAATAAGAAATGAAACTCCAGGCAAGACAAAAAGAAATTAAACTCCTGGCAGAGCAGCTCGCAATTTAAGAAGCTAAAAGAACATATTTTTCAATACACCGTCTTCATTTCCTGCTATCTTTCTCCCTATTGAGTATCCAGTTCCTTATCTTTTTTTTTTTCGTTTTGCCCAGATGCTGCCCATTTAACTAGATCTTTTTCATTTGCGTTCGTAAAATGAACGTATTGATGATAAACCTCCTTCCTGTTCATGCTAGAATTGAGTTTTAACCAATAGGGGGAACTGTGATCTTTTTCATTTGCGTTCGTAAAAGGAACGTATTGATGATAAACCTCCTTCCTGTTCATGCTAGAATTGAGTTTTAACCAATAGGGGGAAAATTTAGTACATTTAGGTGTCATACTCATGAATGAAGAGGAAGTTGAATATATATATTAATAAATGACAGGAATGGTAATCTGACCGCTCTCATTAAGGAATTGAGAGGAAACAATATTGATGAAACGTAAGAAATTAAACAAGAGAGACAAGAAGCTGATTGTAGTGTTCTATCATGAGTGACCTAATTAATCACTCATTTCACTCTGCTTCCTTCGCCACGAGTACATTGATCTTCCGCTACTAAATCCCAAGGTCATGGGTTCTAAAATAGACATGTGCACTCGTGCATTAATCTTCCACTTGTAAATCCTAAAGTGGGTTCTATTGATCTTCCATTTGTTAATCCCAAAGTCACGGGTTATAAAAATACGCCTATTCACCAGTACATTAATCTTCCACTTGTAAATCCTAAAGCCATGAGTTCTAATGATCTTCCATTCGTAAATCCGAAAGTTAATCCAAAGCTATGGTTCGTAGGATACCTTTACTACTGATGGTGGTAATTTTGAGTGTAATTTTTAAAAATAAGTTTATTTTTTATAACTTTTACGTTCAGAAATGTTATATAAAAAGATATAACAGAAATATGTAACAAAAATATTATTCAAAATATATTATTAAACATAAGACACTTTTTACAGTTCACCTAGATATGTCACTTTTATTAAAGATGATAATTTTTTAAATATCATTTTAAAATAAGTTAGCTTATATTAAAATTTATGTAATTAGAAGTTTAGTTTTGAAATTGTTATAAAATAAAACAAGAAAGTAAAAGTATGCTGTAAAATATGTTATTATTATAAAAAACCTTTTTTACAATTATCATGTTTATAATGCTCATAAGTTTATACATTTATGGATATGATTGTAATTTTGAGAATATTATATTATTTCAAGAAAGTTTATACTAGAGTTGTTATATTGTTATATTTAGAATTTCAATTAGTTATAAAATAAAAATATGATGCAAAATATATTATTAACTATAAAAAGAGTTGAGTTTTCTATTGTTCAGATAGATTTGTGAGAATGTCACTTCTAAACAGGTAAATTTATATTATAGTTGATATATTTAGATATTTAATTTCTAAAATTATTATAAAACAGAAAAAGAAAGTAGAAATATGATGAAAATATATTATTGCATTTAAACTTGTCAAGTTTGTAAAACTCATGGTTTTTAGAATAAACTTACAGATATTATTAATTTAAAAAGTGTTATTTTTAAACAAGAATTTTATATAGATCTATCATGTTTATAAAAAAAACATTTTTTACAGTTTACATAGATGTATCATGTTTATAATGTTCATAAGTTTTACAATAGATTTATTGAGGATTGTAATTCTGAGAACATTATTTCAAAGAAAGCTTATTATACTAAATTTGTGGTATAGTTGTTATATTTAGAAGTTCAATTTCTAAAAGTATTATAAAATAGAAAAACAGAGCAGAAATATGATGCAAAATATATTATCAGTTTTCTACAGTGTGTCCCATTTGTAATCTTCATGGGTTCTATAATAGACATGTTGACCATGGTAATTTGAGAATGTTATTTCAAAACAAGTTTATATTATAGTTGAGATACTTAGATGTTTAATTTCTAAAATTGTTATAAAACAGATAAACAGAGTAGAAATATGATGCAAAATATATTATTGCATATAAACTTGTCAAGTTTGTAAAACTCATGGTTTTAAAATACACTTATATAGGATTGTTAATTTAAAAAAGTAATTTTAAAACAAGACTTCTAAAACTATTATAAAAAAAAAACAAACATAAATGTACTGAAAAATACATTGTTGTTATAAAAGGTCGTTTCTACAATTCAATTAGACTTGTCACTCATGAGTTCTAAGTTTGTTTATATTATAGTTGGTATATATAGAAGTTCAATTTCTAAAAGCACTATAAAACAGAAAAAACAGAACATGAATATGATGCAAAACATAGTATTGTGATAACATGGAGTTTCTACTGTATCATTTTTGTAAGGCTCCTGGTCTCTATTGATGGTGATAATTTTGCAAATCTCATTTTAAAACAAGTAAGTTTATATTATATTTAGTATATATCTAGAAGTTCAATTTCCAAAAGTGTTGTAAAACAGAGCATAGATGTGATGCAGAATAAACCCCAAGGGTTAGCTCAAGCAACCATGAGTCAGAAGTGAGATATTTCCCCTGAATTTGGGGAGGTGAGGGTTTGACTCATGGTCTCTATAAGGGTTAGCTCAAGTAGTCATGAGTCAGAAGTGACATCTCTCCCTTGAAGTTGAGGAGGTGGGGGTTTGACTCATGGTATTGTGATAACATGTTGTTTCTATCGTATCACTTTTGTAAGGCTGACGGTCTCTATACTAGAGCTATTGATGGTGGTAATTTTGCAAATGTCATTTGGAAACAAGTATGTTTATATTATAGCTGGTATTTATATAGAAGTTCAATTTCTAAAAGTGTTGGAGAGCATAGATGTGATGCAGAATAAGAAGTCCAAAGGGTTAGCTCAAGCAACCATAAGCCAAAAGTGATATTTCTCCCCTGATGTTGGGGAGGTAAGGGTTTGACTAATGGTCTATATAAAGGTTAGCTCAAGTTGCAATTAGCTAGAAGTGAGATATCTCCCTTCAAGTTGGGGAGGTGAGGGTTTAGGTCATGGTATTGTGATAACATGTTTCTATAGTATCAAATTTGTAAGGCTCCTGGTCTCTATAATAAAACACAAGGATTAGTTCAAGTAAGTCATCAACTAGACTCTCTTCAACTAGACTCTCTTGATCACCTTGATTTACTTAATTTACTATCCATATATTTAAAAGTTCAATTTCTAAAAGTATTGTAAAACAGAACATAGATGTGATGCAAAATAAACCCAAAAATTTTCTGAAAAAATTCTCTTAAAAAAAATATGATATAAAATACTTGGAATTAAATTATTTTAATAATTTTTTACATTTTTTAATATTATTAATTAATTATCTTTTTATCAAATGTGAATAATTACTTAATTAAATATAAATATAATATATAAAACATCTATAAATTATGGAATATATCCATATATACCTATCCTTAAATATTCTTAATCTAATTATATTTTATCAATTTAATTTTAAAACATTCAATTATTATACTATTTTAAATTTTACTTTATTTTATTATATGTTAAATATTGAATTATTATACTATATTAAATTTTACTTTATTAACATATTGTGTAGTATAAATACAAATTTATTAAACATTAAATTATTATAATATATTATTTCAAATATTAAATTTTATTCCATTCCATCTTATGAAACACAATAAAAAATTCATTTATTTTCTATATAAATATTATTATATTATATTTTTCATTATATTATCTTACATATTTTAGATAAGTGGATTACAATTTTTATTAATTTATATATTTTTATGAATTTTTATATTATCTAAATTATAATATTTTTTCTTTAAATAAAGAGAACCTTGTATTATATCATCATGAGTGTATATCTATATATCGTTTCGTAGCCACATGTTCCATCACAACAGGGAAACCAGAACACGTGGCTCCAAATGGTAGTATGACTATAATAGCAGGGTTTCAGTTTACAAAAATTGGAGCGAAAGATGAGAATTTTAATAGGAGATTCATTCCCCTTAACTAGCCTAGGGCAGACTTCTTTCAGAGCCGCCATTTCTATGATGGTTACAAAACTGTAAAAAAGAGTAAAAATAATTTTTAAAATATCATTTCAAAATAAGGTAGTTTATATTAAAATTTGTATACTTAGAAGTTTACTTTTAAACTGTTATAAAATAAAACAACAAAGTAAAAGTGTGTAAAATATATTATTGTAAAAAACCTTTTTTACAATTATACTGTTTATAATGTTTATAATTTTTAAAATATCATTTTATATTTTAAAATAAGTTAGTTTATATTAAAATTTGTATACTTAGAAGTTTAGAAGTTTACATTTTAAACTGTTATAATTTTTTTAAAACTGTTATAAAATAAAACAACAAAGTATAAGTGTGCTAAAAAAATATATTATTATTATAAATTTTTTTTTTATAATTATCATGTTTATGTTTATAATGTTCATAAATTTATAGATGATTGTAATTATCATGTTTATAATGCTTATAAATTTATAGATTTATGAATGATTGTAATTATCATGTTTATAATGCTTATAAATTTATGGATGATTGTAATTTTGAGAACATTATTTTAATAAAGTTTATACTATAGTTGTTATATTTAGAATTTCAATTTTTAAAAGTATTATAAAACCTAAAAAACAGAGTAAAAATATGATGTAAAATATATTATTAGTTATAAGAGGAGTTTTCTATTTTCCAGATAGATATGTGAGAATGTCATTTCTGAATAGATAAGTTTATATTATAATTGATATCTTTAGATATTTGGTTTCTAAAATTGTTATAAAACAGAAAAACAGAGTAGAAATATGATGCAAAATATATTATTACATATAAACTTATCAAGTTTGTAAAACTCATGGTTTTTAGAATAAACTTACAGATATTGTTAATTTAAAAAAAGTTATTTTATATAGATGTATCATGTTTATAAAAAAAAAAACTTTTTTTACAGTTTACATAGATGTATCATGTTTATAATGCTCATAAGTTTTATAATAGATTTATTGATGATTGTAATTCTGAGAACGTCATTCTATTTTACTAAGTTTATACTATATTTGTTATATTTAGAAGTTCAATTTCTAATAGTATTATAAAATAGAAAAACAGAGCAAAAATATGATGCAAAATATATTATCAGTTACAAAAGGGGTCTTCTACAGCCCAGGTAGATGTGTCCCCTTTGTAATTTTCATGGGTTCTATAATGGACCTGTTGACCATGGTAGTTTGAGAATATCATTTCAAAACAAGTTTATATTATAGTTGAGATATTTAGATGTTTAATTTCTAAAATTGTTATAAAATAGACAAACAGAGTAGAAATTTGATGCAAAATATATATTGCATATAAACAAAACATAAATGTAATGAAAAATATATTGTTGTTATAAAAGGCCATTTCTACAGTCCAATTAGATGTGTCACTCCTGAGTTCTATAATAGATCTATTGATGATGACAATTTCCAGATTGTCATTTCAAGCTAAGTTTGTTTATATTATAGTTGGTATATATAGAATTTTAATTTCTAAAAGTACTATAAAACAGAAAAAAACAGAACGTGAATATGATGCAAAACATAATATTGTGATAACATGGCTTTTCTACAGTATCACTTTTGTAAGGCTAGTGGTCTCTATTGATGGTGGTAATTTTGCAAATCTCATTTCAAAACAAGTTTATATTATAGTTAGTATATATCTAGAAGTTCAATTTCCAAAAGTGTTGTAAAACAGAGCATAGATGTGATGCAGAATAAATCTCAAGGGTTAGCTCAAGCAGTCATGAGCCAGAAGTGAGATCTTTCCCCTGAATTTGGGGAGGTGAGGGTTTGACTCATGGTCTTTATCGATGTTATGTCAAGTAGCCATGAGCCAGAAGTAAGATCTCTCCCTTGAAGTTGAGGAGGTGGGGGTTTGAATCATGGTATTGTGATATTATGTTGTTTCTATCGTATCACTTTTGTAAGGCTCATGGTCTTTATAAACAAGTAAGTGTATATTATAGTTGGTATTTATATAGAAGTTCAATTTCTAAAAGTGTTGTAAAATAGAGCATAGATGTGATGCAGAATAAGTCCCGAGGGTTAGCTCAAGCAACCATAAGCCAGAAGTAATATCTCTCCCCTGAAGTTGGGGAGGTAAGGGTTTGACTAATGGTCTTTATCAGGGTTAGCTCAAGCAACAACTAGCTAGAAATGAGATCTCTCCCTTCAAGTTGGGGAGGTGAGGGTTTCGCTCATAGTATTGTGATAACATTTTGTTTCTATAGTATCAAATTTGTAAGGCTCATGGTCTCTATAAGAACTATTGTTGGTGGAAATTTTGAAACTGTTATTTCAAAACAAGTAAGTTTATATTCTAGTTGGTATATATTTAGAAGTTCAATTTTTAAAAGTATTGTAAAACATACCATACCATAGATGTGATGCAGAATAAACAAACCCCAAGGGTTAGTTCAAGTAAGCCATCAACTAGAATTTATCAATCCCCTTGATTTACTTTGTTTACTATCCATATATTTAGAAGTTCAATTTCTAAAAGTATTGTAAAACAGAGCATAGATGTGATCTAGAATAAACCCAAAGGGTTAACTCAAGCAACCATAAGCCATAAGTAATATCTCTCCCCTGAAGTTGGGGAGGTAAGGGTTTGACTAATGGTCTTTATAAGGGGTAGCTCAAGCAACAACTAGCTAGAAATGAGATCTCTCCCTTGAAGTTGGGGATGTGAGGGTTTGGCTCATGGTATTGTGATAACATGTTGTTTCTATAGTATCAAATTTGTAAGGCTCATGGTCTCTATAAGAACTATTGTTGGTGGAAATTTTGAAAATGTTATTTCAAAACAAGTAAGTTTATATTATAGTTGGTATATATTTGGAAGTTCAATTTCTAAAAGTATTGTAAAACAGACCATACCATAGATGTGATGCAGAATAAACAAACCCCAAGGGTTAGTTCAAGTAAGCCATCAACTAGACTCTATCGATCCCCTTAATTTACTTCGTTTATTATCCATAGATCATAAAAAACTATTTAAAGGTTTTTTTTAAAAATTTCCCAAAAAAAATTGTGATATAAAATATATTATTAAAACTCTTTTAATACTTGAAATTAAAATATTTTAACAATTTCTTATATTTTTTAGTATTATTAATTAATTATCTTTTTAACCAATGTGAATAATTAATTAATTAAATATCAAATATAATATATAAAACATCTATAAATTATGGAATAGATCCATCCTTTAATTTTCTTAATCTAATTATGTTTTATCAATTTAATTTTGTAACATTGAATTATTATACTATATTAAATTTTACTTTATTTTATTATATAACAAATATTGAATTATTATACTATATTAAAATAAAAACTTATTAAACATTAAATTATTATAATATATCAAATTTGTTTTCAAATATTAATTTTACTCCATTCCATCATATTATGAAACACAATAAAAAAAAAATTAATATATTTTTATTATTTTCTATATAAATATTATTGTATAGTATTTTTCAAACAAATATTCAATTTTGCTCTATTTCATCATAAACACAATAAAAAAAATAATATATTTTCTTTATTTTCTATATAAATATTACTGTATTATAAGTGATTTATCATTTTTATTAATTTATATATTTTTAATATTATTGTATTATATTTTTCATTATATTATATTTTAGATAAGTGATTTATCATTTTTATTAATTTATATATTTTTATGAATTTTTGTACTATCTAAATTATAATATATTTAAAAACTTCTGTAAATGGCAAACCTCTTTATCTTATGGTTGTGATTTAACTATTATTTTTTAAAATAAAATATTTAATATTTATTAATAAAATTATTTTTAATATGATATTTTTTTAATATCTTATTTTTTTAATGAAAAATAAGTATTATTTAACAATATACTATATAAAAATTTTAATATTATTCATATTATTATAATTATTTTTTTTAATAAAAAATTATATTTTATATAATAATATATTAAATATATTTTTAATATTATTCATATTATTTTAATTATTTTTTAATAAAAAATTATATTTTATTTAATAATATATTAAATATATTATTCATGTTAGATATTTTAATTAATATATATATATATATATATATAT
>CBVK0100184129.1:3573-21088 GCA_900067695.1 Picea abies
TGATCATCAGCTGCATTCTTGTCTCTCTAAAGGATCTGGACTTGTTGATTGTTCCTTCTGTAAGGGAAATAATTTGGATTTCTTGGGACAAAATCATTCAGCTCTTTTGTCCTTCCTGGTTGTTGATTCTAGATCTTCAATTTTGACATTTTAGATGTCAAGTTGTCCAACATCTTTGCCATTTTTTCCATTTTACTATTAGAAGAAGAAGAGGGCTCAACATAAGACTTATTTCTCTAGACCTTTCGTTTGAGATTCTGAGATGCCATAATGTTTGATTCAACTTCGAGGGAAGCATCTTGCATTAAAGCAAGTGTGGTTGATCTTCTTTCTCTGAGGATTAGACAAAAATCTGGATCAAAGGCTGCAGAGAATGTGATCTTTGCCGATGCATCACTTAGCTTGATCTCTGCAGGGATCTTGCCAAACATTCTATTAAACCTTTTGATGAAGTCTAAGACCGACTCTCCATCTTCTCTCCTTAAGTTTCCAAACTCAGAAATGTAATATAGCAGATCTCTTCTTTCTCCCCAGTTTTTTAAGAATACCTCATCTAATTGTTCAATACCTGTGACTGAATTTGTCGGTAGCTCTTCGAACCATTTCTGGGCTTGGAAATCCAAACTCTAAACAAAAACTCTGGTCCACACATCTTCTACTGAAATGTTGATATTTTCAACATAAGCATAAAAAGATTCAATATGTTCTTCAGCAGTATAATCCCCCGCTCCGGTAATCTTTGGCATATATTTATGATAATCTCCAGTTGGCATAGCAGATAAGGGATTGGGAAAGACAAGTGGAGCATACCTATTTGCCAAAATCTGTGACATATTGGTTAAAGGGGCAACCATGGCAGTCTTGGGGGTTGATACAGAAGAAGAATTTGCAGGAGATGAAGGTTAAGATGGGATCACTAAGTTAAAATAAAATGGTTGTCTCACTTCACTTTGAGTAGAATTTTCAGAAATGGGTGAAAAATAAGAGGCTTTATAAAACTGACCAAGAAACAAGGCTAAAATTTCTTCTCCCTTAGAGGAAGGATCATGTAAAATATCTTCAAGAACAGGTAGATTAGTATGAGTGTAGAAACCTGAATTTGATGTCTTTGTAGATCTGGAAGCCTGTCTTTGTAAAGCTTTTCCCTTACCGATGATCTTCTCAGGATCAGGAACTGGTGTTGCCAGTGGGCCTTCTTGGTTCACCCTGGTGTGAGCTCTTTTTGGAGCCACTTTGTTTCAATGGAGTCACCAGATAGATAGTTACAACCCAAATGATGTCCAGGCTTTGTCTATCATCAAAGTTGGATCTGTGTCGTCTCCCAAGGAAGCTGAGCTTCAATCTCCTCTCCCCAGAAATGACGCCAATTTATTATCACTCCAAGAAACTCTCCTAGGCTGTAAGTCAAAGTTGCCTGGTAACTTAATCTTTTGGTAACTGTTTTCTCAGTAAAAAGTATGGGTTTGGATCAAGTCGGATAACTGAATCATTTCTCACTCAAAACATGCATGAACACATTTAGATGGACAAGGCTTTCCACCACAAATGTTCAGAGAGTTTACAAATAAAGGGATGTATGGAGAAATAACTATTATATCAGCAGAATCACATATAAAGCATATATGAATGGCCAATTACAATAATCACAGGAATACTTGCAAAGTTTAACTTATGAATGCAATGATAAGATGACAGTTATCGGGCATAAACAAGCATAACAGCATGAATATAATATCCAAGTGCAAGTACAGAATAGACAAGAAGATGAAATCTGAACAAGTTATGGAAAAAGAAGCTTATATTACTTAATATGAAAATGAGAAGTTTGAGTACATAATATGAAAAAAGTCTCCAAAGTCGAACCTCTAGTTCCTATTCTACCTTTAGCTTTATAGCTTTACAATGTAGTTTTGAAATCATGAAAGCATGGATCAAATATGATAAAGATAGAAAGTCAAAATTTAGTTTGCAAAAGATATGGAATGATCCCCAAAAATGAGGTCAATCCCAGATTTCATGGTCTTCATCTCTTGTAAAGTAATGGTGCAGTGCAGGATAGCCTTCCAAGGCTGAGTGATGACTCTTCCAAGAGATACAAATTCTAATTTGTTGATGTGAGTAAGAATCCTAATTTTCTGCCTTTGTCAAAGGTACCAAAAACATTTGAAACACCTCTTCTTTCCATTATCCATCAAAAATAGCTATTGGATCTGACTTGACAATTCATCAAATGTCCATTCGAAGAGGTTTCAAACCATTCCAACTCAAAAAACTTCAATCTGTGCAAAAATTCGATCATTCTGGCAATGACAGGCTTTCAATGGTTAACCTAGAAGGCTCCTGAGTGGATTAACTACCGAAAGCTCTGTTTTCGATGGTTAATGAACAGTCTTCCTATTCGTCTAAACCACTGAAACTTCAGCTTTGATAAAACTTCAAAATTTGCAAAAATGATTACCTTGATTCCTTGTTGAATGTTCAAGGTTTTTTGGACGATGCAGACCTTGTTCGTGCAGATCTGCGAACTTCAAATGGCTATGTGGAAGGCTTTGGTGTATCTACCATGGTTGTAGCTAAGTTAGCTAGAGTATCCAAACCAGTTTGTTCATGTGCTGGCGATTGAGACTCTTTTAATTTCAACCTCTGAATTCTAAGTTGTATGTACAGCTTCATGTTCTCCCTTATCAATACCCTATTCCTATCTTTGATCTTGTCATGCTTCTCTTTGAGGGTTTGGTTTATTTTGAAAAGCTATGAATTTGTTTCAGTCAAGTCTATATTATCCTTTTTAATAACTCTTTCCAAGACTTCCATTGCATAGACTTGTTGCAGGAGTTTATTGATTTTCCGTGCCCTAGATGCTTTAGGCTTACTTGAAGAGGATTTTGCCACTGGTGGACTGTGTGTATCTAGAGGTGTTGGTGAAGGTAAGTTGGAACAATCATCTGCAACTTGTCCAGCCTATACATTACCCTGTGTCTCTGCTAACTCTTGTTCTGGCTCTGAATCACTATAGGGTAGATTTAAAGGGTTACTTCCTGTAGCAGGGTCCTTGGAGTGCTCACCCTCAAACTGTAACTTTCTTTTGATTATTTTCTTTTTAACAGAGGATGATTCTGTCAGATCTCTTGGTGGTGAGATACCCTTCCATTTTCTATGACTGTTTTTAGGAGTAATAGTCTTCTTAGTGGCATCCTTTTTACCCTTCTCCTGTTGTTTCCAATCAGTCTGGAATTCATTCCAGAAGAGGAAATAGTTCCAATCTACCTGCCTTTTCTTCAATGACTCTTTGACAATAAGAGTAATGATTCCTTGATGAGACAATCTGCTTGCCACTTTAGTGGGCTTGGCCTTGACCTATTTAGACATTTTTGTGAGGGCTTTGTGCAAGTAAAATGGTAAATTGATGGGAGATCTCCGTGTGAAATGATTTAAAATCTTGAAGTGGTAGAACATGACTCTGTTGTATCTACCTTCACAGGAGATATAGACAAATATATCCTTCAAGAGAGATTTTCATTTAGGTTCCAGATAAGACATTGGTATTTTTTTTTTCCATGTAAGATCTTTATGCAGAGGCTGTAGGTAGGACCTAAACTCAATGTTTGAAGGTACCGTTGATTTGAACCAACAATCACCTATTCTGGGAAGACCTATGAACTTAGCTATGGCTTCCTCATCAACCACAAACTATTCCTTTCCCACTGTTGTTGTTCTTCCATCATACGATCTAGTAAAAGTCTCAGACACCTGTTGATGAAAATCTGCTAGTTTTTCACAATAGGTATACACTCCAGTCTGCTTGAAGAACTCGGCCACCTCAGGGTGTGCCTCAAGGTACCAAACTCCATCCACTTCAGCCCTCAGAACTGGCCCTGCTTTCGACATTAGTAAATGTTGATTGTACCTGTGATTAAGGAAAACTGCATGCCAGGGAGACAAAGACTCTATGATTTAGGATGACAGAGAGTATGACTCATAGAAGAGAAAATGGGATAGGGTGACACAGAGTTCATATCACAAAGCTCAAACACTAACCAAGTTTGGGCAACAAACTAACTGAAAGCATGCCGAAAATTTCAAGTTTCGGTGGGATATTCATTTAAACTGAAACAAGATGGGTTTTTAACTTGCCTGATGTATCGACCTGGTTTGATTGGTATGACAATTGGCTTGAGGGATATTTTTTGGACTCTAACTACACTCGACGATCACCATGGGAAATGGGATTATGATCTCTGGAAATGCGTTTGTTTGATGAAATCACGGACTCAAGACTATCTCTATAACACCCGAATTCAAATTGATAATGAATGAAGATTAAATGAGAGATTTAACGGGGTCATAATGGATTGTGTACTCGTGACTGGAAATGGTGAGATGCTACATGACTAATCATTTATGTTAGTCGGGAAACATGCATGAATTTTTGTATCATCACCGAGTCTTAATTTTGAAAAGACAAATGCAATTGAAAGGACAACAGGATCTCAATTTTCAGATAGATATAACCAGAACGTGCATGCCTTACCACCTTCATGAGATTTCAGTGGTTACGTTTCCATCATTGCACCAATTGACAACTGGCTCATGCAAAAGCAAAGGCTTTTCATTTTTCTCGTTGAAATATTTTCGGTAGTTAACTGCACTTTTTCTTTGCCCTCTTAACTACCGGGAACAAAGGATTTCGGTGGTTAATGAGTGCGTTCTAGGCTCGCCTAAACCACCGAAACCTGAGATTCTGAATTTTGCTTGACCAAACCAAATCAAAGATTCTTTCTGAGCTTATTTACATAAAATAGACTCTCTAACCTACCTACAAAAATTTAGGAATAAATTTTGGATCACAACCTATCACCTCAAAAGAAAAATTTCCACCAATTTATTTGAGGAGATAACACTGGATCCTATTGGGGATAAATGCCTCTCTGTGAGGTTTCAAGAACCACAGAACCAATGCCTTTCCTGAAAATAAAACAAAAAAAATATCTTCTAGTGTTTCCATTGGGCATGCAGTTATTCTGTAAAAATAAAAGATAAAACTAAAATTACAATGTCCAGGCTTCACAGCCTTAGACAAAATAGAGTTTCAAAAATCACTTGTTTACTGGGCCACCGAACATTTCTTCACCTCCCAGATTCTGTAGAATGAATGTGTTGTTATTCTGTACTTGGGTTATCATGAAAGAACCGGTCCATAAAGAATCGAACTTGTTATGCTTGCCTTTATCCTGTCTAAGAGCATCCCATTTTAGGACCCAGTCACCAACCTGAAAATTATCCACCTTTTCCTTTCTGTCAAAAGTATCTTTGATCTTCTTTTGATGAGACTATGATCTATCCACTAACTATTCATGGGCCTGTTGCAGTTCCACCAAATCAAGCATTCTTCTTACCATATCATTTGACTCAGTTTGCTCTTCCTGAAAGAATCTAGCCACTGGTAAAATTAATTGAACAGGAAAAATGGCATTAGTCCCATAGACCAATTTGAATGGAGAGGCTCCTATGGACTTTTTGATAGTTACTCTGTCTGCCCACAGAGAAAATTTCAGTTTAGAATCCCAATTCTTTTTATTTTCCTCTAACAGTTTTTTGATGATTTTGATTAAGATCTTATTGGATGATTCATCCAGGCCATTACCTTGAGGGTAGTAGGGGGTCAAATGTACCAACTGGATGCCCATTGATTCACACATGTCTACCAATGCCTCTACTTTGAACATTGTTGCATTATCTATTACCAGCCTTTTGGGACAGTCGAATCTGCCCAAGATATTTTCATAAGGAAACTTCATGACAACCTAGTGAGTGGCATTTCGGGTGGGAATTGCCTCTATCCATTTTGTAAAATAATATGTGGCTACTAAGATCCACTTATGTTAACCACTAGATGAAGGATTTATCTCACCTATAAAATCTAAACCCCACTACTGAAAAGGGTCGTTCACTACTGTATGTCTCAGGGGAAAAGATTTTAGCTGTTGTTTTCCTGTAAATCTTTGACATTTGTCACAAGCTTTGACGAAGGCACACACATCTAAGAAAAGGAAAGGCCAATAGTATCCAGCCCTTAGAATTTTATGAACAGTGGTCTTCCAGTAATAATGACCTCCACAAACACTTGAATGAAACTGATGTGTAACTTCCACTGACTCTTCTTTGTCTAAACATCTGAGTAGCAAACCAGCAGGGTCTTTCTAATATAATAGATTATTGTAAATGCAGAATTTGATGGCTCTGAGCTTAAGCCCTCGGGCTTGAGTCATACTGAGTTTAGGAGGAACTTCTAGCTTTTGCAAAAAATTTATAATACCTGAGTACCATTCACAAGAAGACAAATGCTCTGCCACTTGTTGATTTCTATGTTGTCCATCTGCTGCCAACTCCGTCTGCAAATTCACTGAATTTTAGCCTATGAAATTTGTGTCCAGTAGTTCATGATTTTCCTCCGTTAAAAGCTTAGCAAGGCCCTGGTCTTTTACCAATTTGGTGGGATTTACTTCAATGTTGAACTCAATCAACTTTGCAATCCATTTAGCTCTCTTTCCATCAATATCAAGCTGAGTCAAAACATCTGTCATGGAGAGTGAAGGAACATATGCAATGGATTTTGAGTGGAGGATATAAATTTGGAAAGCTTTTAAAGATTTTATGAGAGCATAGGCTTTTTTTTCAATAAGATCATACCTTAGTTCAGCATCTCTGAGTGTTTTGTTGAAGAAAGCAACTGGGTGATCCATATTGTCATCATCTTTCTGTAGCAGGACTGATGCCACTATGTCATAAGAAGCAAAGGAAAAAATGTAGAAAATCTTGCTGTAATCCAGAATGATCAGAGTCAGGGATTCCATGATACCTTGTTTGATATCCTAAAATGAATTCCTTGCATTGTCTGTCCATTTTATCTCAAACCCCTTTTTCAGCATACATGTTATGTGTTTTACTAACTCGGCAAAATTTGGCACAAATCTTCTAACAAAATTAATCTTATCGAGCAGCGATTGAATATCCTTTTTTGACCTTGGAAAGGAAAGCCTCTGAATTGCTTCCACCCAAGCTGGATCAATATTTACACCTTATGCTGAGACAATGTGGCCTAACAGCTTACCTTTCTTGAGAACAAAATGGGACTTTTCAGGATTCAATGAGATTCTGAACTGCCTGCATTTCAAAAACACTCTTTTTAAATGATTTAGATGCTCCTCATGACTGCTGGAATAAACTGTACCAAACCTCGAGGTATATAATTATTAGGTAGCTAAACAATATCATGCTGACACAATTTTTGTTTTATCTTAGGCTTCTAGGATTCCTCTACATTCAAATTTTCCTGGTCAACGTGCATATCAGAAAACGCATCTACCACTTGAAGAAATCTATTAAGTTCATCATCATCCTCAAAAACTTTCTAGTATTTAATATTGTCAGGAAAATATGGTCTATATTTGACTTGGATTTCATAAATGAGCCTGGGAGGCATGGGAGGAATAACCATGCTAGCTGAAAGAGCAAGGGAATTGGAAAGATGATTCATATCCCTAGGTATATAAGAAATCTCAAAAATGAAAAAAGAATCTCTTACTTTCCATACCTCATCCCTGTAGGCTTTCAATCTGACATGCTTTGCTTGGAAGGTATTGTTTACTTGTTGTATGATGAGATCCGCATCTCCAAACACCTTTAAACCTTTTATCCCCATCTCCTTAGCTAAATTTAATCCCAACAGCAAGGCCTCATACTCTGCTATGTTGTTAGTAGTTCTGAAATCGAGCTTAAAAGACAAATGTATAGTCTCCTTTGAAGGAGAAATCAAAACTACCCCTGCACCTGTTGAATCTTTGGTACTGGCCCCATCAAAATACATGTTCCAAACTGAAATGTTCTTATCATCAATCTGTTGTTCAGTGGGCTTCACAAACTGCATAGGAGTTTATTGAGAAACATCTATTTGAAGAATGCACGAGCCAAAATCTATATCCATAGCATAAATAGGATGATTTATAAGGTTTTTTTCATTGCTGATGACGTAGGCAAGTTGATTCTCTCTGTAAAGTCTTTTTAGATCTCTTCCAAACACTGGAATCATAGCATATGAAAGATCCATTTGCAAGGTACCTCCTAACCTTTTTCTCCATGGACGAGACAAGAGGAGTCCGAACTTGGGTGGGATATCAGCAACCACCACATCCATTACCATGCTTCTCATTGGCAATTGGGAAAGGTTTATAACAAGGTCTTTTATGAGGCCATAGCATATGACTTTCCTAGAGTCAAAAGAGAAGAGATCATGATATGGTTTGGTGACTTCAAGCCCAAGCTCATCCATCACTGCTTTGGGCATAAGATTATGTGATGCTCCTGAATCAAGCAAGCAATTGTGGAGGATCTTATCATGGACATTTAGGGATATATAGAATGGTGGACAAGAGTCATCTCGGTCTACTATCATAGGCCCTATAGTTACTGTTGGCTTGTCATCTTGTAGGTTTACAAAGTCAGCAGATGAAGAGGTGTTTGGTTCAAGGGACTTCAGGATGGCATACTTAAAGATGTCATTCTTCATGAGTTCGGTTAATGGAATAGGTATCTTTACTTTCTGAATTTCTGATTCAAAATTAAAAGAGAAATCTGATTTATCAGAAGCTTTTACCTCGTTGGAAGGATCTTTGAGAATGACTTGCTCCTTGGCTAGGGGCTGTGTTTTCTTCTGTTGTTTTTTTGCAGGAGAGGGGGTATGTTTTACACGAGCAGCAGGCTGCTTGGCAGCAACTTCTTTATTCTTCACAGGAGCAGTGAGAAATGGTTTAGGGACAGCATTTTTGGATATTAAATTACAACCTTTCTGATCATCCGTCAGGTAGACAGATTCTTCGATACTTGCCTCATGAATTTGTTGGTCCACCAGGGCTTCTTCATAATCTACTTTTGTCAAAAAGGAGGAATCATTTTCGTCACCAAAACAATTTATCTCATCTGCTTCTTCAACTTCATCATGAGAGGGTTGTTGTTCTTCTTCTAACATTGCATTTTCAAAAGGGGGTCTGATTCTCTGATCATCAGCTGCATTCTTGTCTCTCTAAAGGATCTGGACTTGTTGATTGTTCCTTCTGTAAAGGAAAGCATTCGGATTTCTCGGGACAAAATCATTTGTCTCTTTTGTCCTTGCTGGTTGTTGATTCTGGATCTTCAATTTTGACATTTCAGATGTCAAGTTGTCCAACATCTTTTCCATTTTTTCCATTTTACTATTAGAAGAAGAAGAGGGCTCAACAACAGACTTCTTTCTCTCGACATTTCCTTTGAGCTTATGAGATGCCATAATGTTTGATTCAAATTCGAGGGTAGCATCTTGCATTAAAGCAAGTGTGGCTGATCTTCTTTCTCTGAGGATTAGACAAAAATCTGGATCAAAGGCTGCAGATAATGTGATCTTTGCCGATGCATCACTTGGTTTGATCCCTACAGGGATCTTGCCAAACATTCTATTAAACCTTTTGATGAAGTCTGAGACTGACTCTCCATCTTCTCTCCTTAAGTTTCCAAACTCACAAAAGTAATATAGAAGATCTCTTCTTTCTCCCCAGTGTTTTAAGAATACCTCATCTAATTGTTCAATACCTGTGACTGAATTTGTCGGTAGCTCTTCGAACCATTTATGGGCTTGTCCATCCAAACTCTAAACAAAAAATCTGGTCCACACATCTTCTTCTGAAATGTTGATATTTTCAGCATAAGCATAAAAAGATTCAATATGTTCTTCAGCAGTATAATCCCCCGCTCCAGTAAACTTTGGCATATATTTTTGATAATCTCCAGTTGGCATAGCAGATAAGGGATTGGGAAAGACAAGTGGACCATACATATTTTCCAAAATCTGTTCCATCTTGGTTAAAGGGCTAGCCATGGTAGTCTTGGGGGTTGATACAGAAGAAGAATTTGCAGGAGATGAAGGTTGAGATGGGATCACTGAGTTAAAATAAAATGGTTGTCTCACTTCACTTTGAGCAGAATTTTCAGAAATCGGTGAAAAATAAGAGGCCTTATAAAAATCACCAAGCAACAAGGCTAAACTTTCTTCTCCCTTAGAGGATGGATCATGTAAAATATCTTCAAGAACAGGCAGATTAGTATGAGTGTAGAAAGATTAGTATGAGTGTAGAAAACACCTTCTGTAGGTTTGGTGGGTGAGGAATTCAAAGAAGATGAAGAAGAGGTTTCTTTTTGCTGAGAGGACCCTATAATTATCTCTTTAAGATTGGATGAAATATCATGCTCAAGAACAGATTCAGTAACATCAGAGGAAAGTGAAGGTTCCTCTACCTTCAATATTTCAGATAAACTGTCAATTTCCTGAGAACTATGAGTTTTAGCAGTAGGGGATTCAACTAGAGGCCTTTTAGATATGAAAGAAGAAGTGTCGGTTTGAATACCTGAATTTGATGTCTTTGCAGATCCGGAAGCCCGTCTTTGTAAAGATTTTCCCTTACTGATGATCTTCTCAGGATCAGGAATTAGTGTTTTCAGTGGGCCTTCTTGGTTCGCCCTGGTTTGAGATCTCTTTGGAACCACTTCATTTCAATGGAGTCGCCAGATAGATAGTTACAAACCAAATGATGTCTAGGCTTTGTCTATCATCAAATAGGGATCTATGTTGTCTCCCAAGGAAGATGAGCTTCGATCTCCTCTCCCCGGCAACGGCGCTAATTTATTATCACTCCAGGAAACTCTCCTAGGTTGTAAGTCAGAGATGCCTGGTAACTTAATCTTTTGGTAACTGTTTTCTCAATAAAAAGTATGGGTTTGGATCAAGTCGGATGACTGAATCATTTCTCACTCAAAACATGCATGAACACATTAAGATGGACAAGGCTTTCAACCACAAATGTTCAGAGAGTTTACAAATAAAGGGATGTATGGAGAAATAACTATTATATTAGCAGAATCACATATAAAGCATATATGAATGGCCAATTACAATAATCACAGGAATACTTGCAAAGTTTAACTTATGAATGCAATGATAAGATGACAATTATCGGGCATAAACAAGCATAACAACATGAATATAATATCCAGGTGCAAGTACAAAATAGACAAGAAGATGAAATATGAACAAGTTATGGAAAAAGAAGCTTGTATTACTTAATATGAAAATGAGAAGTTTGAGTACATAATATGAAAAAATTCTCCAAAGTCGAACCTCTAGTTCCTATTCTACCTTTAGCTTTATAGCTTTACAATGCAGTTTTGAGATCCTGAAAGCATGGATCAAATATGTTATAGATAGAAAGTCAAAATTTAGTTTGCAAAAGATATGGAATGATCCCCAAAAATGAGGTCAATCCCAGATTTCATGGTCTTCATCTCTTGTAAAGTAATGGTGCAGTGCAGCATAGCCTTCCAAGGCTGAGTGATGACTCTTCCAAGAGATACAAATTCAAATTTGTTGATGTGAGTAAGCATCCTGATTTTCTGCCTTTGTCAAAGGTACCAAAAACGTTTGAAACACCTCTTCTTTCCATTATCCATCAAAAATAACTATTGGATCTAACTTGACAATTCATCAAATGTCCATTCAAAGAGGTTTCAAACCATTCCAACTCAAAAAACTTCGATCTGTGCAAAAATTCGATCATTCTGGCAGTGACAGGCTTTCGGTGGTTAACCTAGAAGGCTCCTGAGTGGATTAACTACCGAAATCTCTGTTTTCGGTGGCTAATGAATAGTCATCCTATTCGTCTAAACCACCGAAACTTTATCTTTGAGAAAACTTCAAAATTTGCAAAAATGATTACCTTGATTCCTTGTTGAATGTTCAACATTTTTTGGACAATGCAAACCTTGTCCATGCAGATCTGCGAACTTCAACTGGTTGTGTGGAAGGCTCTGGTGTATCTACCATGGTTGTATCTAAGTTATCTAGAGTCTCCAAACCGGTTTTCTCCTATGTTGGCGATTAAGACTCTTTTAATTTCAACCTCAGAATTCTAAGTTGTCTGTACAGCTTCATGTTCTCCCTTATCAATACCCTGTTCCTATCTTTGATCTTGTCATGCTTCTCTTTGAGGGTTTGGTTTATTTTGAAAAGCTCTGCATTTCTTTCAGTCAAGTTTGTATTATCCTTTTTAATAACTCTTTCCAAGACTTCCATTTCATAGACTTGTTGCAGGAGTTTATTGATTTTTCGTGCCCTAGATGCTTTAGGCTTACTTGAAGAGGCTTTTTCCACTAGTAGACTGTGTGCCTCTGGAGGAGTTGGTGAAGGTAAGTTGGAACAATTGTCTGCAACTTGTCCAGCCTATACATTACCCTGTGTCTCTGCTAACTCTTGTTCTGGCTCTGAATCACTATAGGGTAGGTTTAAAGGATTACTTCCTGTAGCAGGGTCCTTGGACTACTCACTCTCAAACTGTAACTTTCTTTTGATTCTTTTCTTTTTAACAAAGGATGATTCTATTGGATCTCTTGGTGGTGAGATACCCTTCTGTTTTCTATGACTACTTTTAGGAATAATATTCTTCTTAGTGGCAGCCTTTTTACCCTTCTCCTGTTGTTTCCAATCAGTCTAGAATTCATTCCAGAAGAGGAAATAGTTCCAATCTACCTGCCTTTTCTTCAATGACTCTTTGACAATAAGAGTAATGAGTCCTTGATGAGACAATCTGCTTGCCACCTTAGTGGGATTGGCCTTGACCTATTTAGACATTTTCGTTAGGGCTTTGTGCAAGTAAAATGGTAAATTGATGGGAGATCTCCCTGTGAAATGATTTAAAATCTTGAAGTGGTAGAACATGACTCTATTGTATCTACCTTCATAGGTGATATAGACAAAGATAGCCTTCAAGAGAGATTTCCATTTAGGTTCCAGATAAGACATTGGTATTTCTTTTTTCCATGTAAGATCTTTATGCAGAGGTTGTAGGTAGGACTTAAACTTAATGTTCGAAGGTATTGTTGATTTGAACCAACAATCACCTATTCTGGGAAGACCTGTGAACTTAGCTATGGCTACCTCATCAACCACAAATTTTTCCTTTCCCACTATTGTTGTTCTTCCATCATATGAGCTAGCAAAAGTCTCAGACACCTGTTGATGAAAATCTACTAGTTTTTCACAATAGGTATACACTCCAGTCTACTTGAAGAACTCGGCCATCTCAAGGTGCGCCTCAAGGTACCAAACTCCATCCACTTTAGCCCTTAGAACTGGCCCTGCTTTCGGCATTAGTAAATACTAACTGTACTTGTGATTAAGGAAAACTGTCTGCCAGGGAGACAAAGACTCTATGATTTAGGATGACAAAGAGTATGACTAATAGAAGAGTAAACGGGACAGGGTGACACAGATTTCGAATCACAAAGCTCAAACACTAACCGAGTTTGGGCAACAAACTGACTGA
The DNA here is from genome assembly GCA_900067695.1 of Picea abies. NCBI lineage: Eukaryota > Viridiplantae > Streptophyta > Pinopsida > Pinales > Pinaceae > Picea > Picea abies. The sequence continues at coordinate 16,977 of CBVK0100184129.1, forward strand.
AAGCATGCCGAAAATTTTGAGTTTCGGTGGGATATTCATTTAAATTGAAACAATATGGGTTTTGAACTTGCCTGATGTATCGACCTGGCTTGATTGGTATGACAATTAGCTTGAGAGTGATTTGCTAGAGTCTAATTGCGCTCAACGATGACCACGGGAAACGCGATTATGATCTCTAGAAATGCATTTGTTTGATGAAATCACGGACTCAAGACTATATCTATAACACCTGAATTCAAATTGATAATGAATGAAGATTAAATGAGAGATTTAACGAGGTCATAATGGATTATGTACTCATGACTGGAAATGGTGAGATGCTACGTGACTAATCATTTATGTTAGTCGGGAAACACGCATGAATTTATGTATCATCACCGAGTCTTAATTTTGAAAAGACAAATGCAGTTGAAAGGACAACAGGATCTCAATTTTCGGATAGATATAACCCAAACATGCATACCTTACCACCTTCATGAGATTTCGGCTATTATGTTTCCATCATTGTGCCAGTTGACAACTGGCTCGTGCGAAAGCACGAGCTTTTCATTTTTCTCATTGAAATATTTTCGGTAGTTAACCGCACCTTTTATTTGCCCTCTTAACTACTGGGAACAAAGGCTTTCGGGTGTTAATGAGCGTGTTCCAGGCTCACCTAAACCATCGAAACATAAGATTCTGACTTTTTCTTGACCAAACCAAATCAAAAATTATTTCTGAACTTATTTACAGAAAATAGACTCTCTAACCTACTTGCAAAAATTTAGGAATAAATTTTGGATCAAAACCTATCACCTCAAAAGAAAAATTTCCACCAATTTAGTTGAGGAGATAACAGAAACTTATTACAATGATATAATGTTCATCAATGGCTTACCGGTCTCATCACTGTTCTACTACATTGCTCTTCTCTCCTGTATCAGTGTCTCTCTACCTACATCTTCTTGCGCTTTCTGATCTTCTGCTCTTCTCTACAAGTGCACCTCAGCCTTCTTTTACTATCTCAGCTATGCATCTATGTTCTTTTCTTCTGTTGCACTTTATGCTCTACATCTCATTTTGATTCTTTGAATTACACCTCTTCTGTGTATTTCATCTCCTACCCTCAGCATCCATTTCCCCGTGTGTCATTCCTCTCTACAGCAACACCCATCTCTTCTTTGTTCTACATTCTTATAGTCTCTGTGCACCTGGTGCATACCATATGCACAATGCTTCTACATGCTCTTCATGTTGAGTGCTCTGCCTGATAATCATTGCAACTCTTCAGCTTCTTTGGCTATTCAACCCATGTGTCCATCATCACTGGGTGTTATGCTGAGATTCCTTAGCCTGTCTAGCAGTCGAGACTCTTCGTCTTCTCTGTCATAGTCGAGCTCATCCTCTCTGTTGCAGTTATAGGCCACAACGCGCTTCCATCTGTCAATCTCCTCTATGAACAGTCTTCATTCCACTGGTAGATTCCTTGAGACTCTTCAGCTTCTCTGGCAATCACCCTAAAGTCTCTTCGAGTCCTCTTGCAGAAACAATCAGTGCTTTCTAGCAGTTACACTATGAACCTCCAAAAACTGCATCATCAACTGAATCGCCATTGATAGATTAACTGAGAAGAGAAACAGTAGACCTTTGATCATATTCCCGAATAACCTGAACCATTGGATCATAAATGATGGGTCTCTCTCTTATTTCACCATTTCGCAATTTGACATTTCGGCATTTCGGAATTACTTTGGTGAGGCATCTCATCTCTACAAGTCACGATCTCCAAAATGGATATTAGCTTCATGCCACCTCCTCCCTTGAGCCTTCGTCGATGTGACCAAAGGTTATGACCAGGGGCCAATTTTGAACACGTATTTCGCATTTCGCATTTCGGGGATTCTGTGATGAGTCGTCTTGACTCTTATGTCCCAACCTCTGAAATGGAGCTTGTCTCTTCGAGCTCTTCTCTACAGCTCTTCGACGAAGTGACCATCAGTGGTGACCAAGCGCTTATCCATACAGCGCTTTTGCAATTTCACATTTTGGCACTTCGGTACTCCTTTGATGAAGAGTCTTGACTCTTGACTCCTCCAACTCCTGGTATTTGAAACTTCGATCGATGTGCATGTTTTAGGATTTTTCGGTGTTTCACATTTCGAAACTTTGGGACTCATGTGATGAAGAGTCTTGACTCTTGACTCCTCCAACTCCCGGTATATGAAACTCTGGTTGATGTGCCTGTTTCGAGATTTTCGAATTTTCACATTTTGGCACTTCGGGACTCCTGTGATGAAGAGTCTCGACTCTTGACTCCTCCAACTCCTAGTATTCAAAGCTCTAGTTGATGTGGTTGTTTCAGGATTTTTGGATTTTTTCATTTTGGCACTTCGGGACTCCTGTGATGAAGAGTCTCGACTCTTGACTCCTCCAACTTCCAGTATACGAAACTCTGGTTGATGTGCCTATTTCAGGATTTTTGGCGTTTCGTATTTTGGCACTTTGGGAATCCTGTGATGAAGAGACTTGACTCTTGACTCCTCCAACTCCTGGTATCTGGAACTTTGAAATGGAGTCTTTGTTTCTGATACCCAAAATGGAATTTAGCTTCTGATCTTTCCATGCAATCATCATTGTCCTGTTGGTCGTGATCTTTTCCATCAATGAAAAACACGCATACTCTGCACTCTGCGTGCACCTCTGCACTATCTTTTCTGGTCTTCATGAGCTTTCTCTGCTGCGTATTCCCAAAATACTTCTGGTGCCCACCTGGCACATTATACCTATACTCAATCCATCATCGCTACTATACTTGCCATAAATGACAAGCATACGTTGCATGTAAACCATGCCAACATCTTATGCCATTGAGGGTTTCTTGGCCGTGTGAGAGCGATTTTAATCAAGAGATACAAGCTCAAGACCCAAATTTCTATACTCAGACCTCATTGGGAACATGCATTGAAAAAATGATCAAGAACAACCTGCTCTGATACCACTGATCCAGATTATTTTCGGCACGAAATGAGAGTGGAGATATAATAAATATATGCACATAGATATCGTGTATATCCAATAATATAACATAAATATATCAGATATGAAACCATAAACACAGAGATACAGTAATACATGATTTCTATTAATTAAATAAATGTACAGAGACTGTAAAAATACAGAGTGAAAGACTAGCTAGAATGGTGGCAACTTATCTCTGAGAAGAGATGTGACAGCTACTTGCATTTGCAAGAATATGGTTACAATGAGGCTCTGAAGGCCTTTCTACAATAAACAGGAATGCCAAAAACCCTATACATCCAAAAACCTAACCCTATGATATGAAGCACCAAAAGTCATGTGGGCCTCGTTTGGGTAAGTGAGTACATCAACTTCCCAAGGTCGTAACTTTTCCATATGATCTTTGTTTTAGGCGTGTGATAGCTCGTTGAAAATGTATCGTCAAGGAGATTCATTTTGGGGGCTCAATAATGCTTTCAACTATTATTGAAAACCTCGATCTTGAAAAACCTTCATTTGGGCCCTCAAAATGGCCCCGGAAGTTAAAAATTGCTAAAAATGGTAAATTGCCAAAATTGCCAAAAAACTATTTTGAGTCGGTCAGAAAAGGTGGGTGGCCACCGATATCCACCTGGATCAATCCTCCCTCCTTAGGAAGCAATATTCTCCATTGCATTGAGTTCTCAGGGGAGAGGGAAAATCATTTGCTGAATCTGCATCTTGGTGAGCTGCTTGCCTTGCTCGAGATGTCGCGTTGCTCAGTTTGTGGAAGTATATCACGAACCTGTTGAGGCTGAGGTTGTTCAACAAGTCAGGCTACATGAGAGGATGGTCTGAAGAAGGAATCTTTGCGCTTTTCTGCAACCTTGTCAACCTACCTCTGTTTGATATAAGGTGCTTGGGGCGAGGTTGTAGTGGTTCCAATGTCCTTTTGTTCCCCTTTTGAATAGATTGTGAAGAAGATGAATTTTGCAGTATGAGATACTACCTTGTGAAACTTTTTTGGAGGAACAATAGTCAGAACTACATCTGGTATTCTATAGGGATGGCCCCCCAAAGTAAAAATGACACTGTGGGGTCGAGACTCATAAACAACATGGCGCTTCCACATATAT
>CBVK0100184130.1:0-16629 GCA_900067695.1 Picea abies
TTTGGTTGGTTGAAAAGCCTACCTGGAGATTTGTTTGTTGATCTTCTTTGCTTTCTTGCTGGGAGTTGTAATGGATTTTTAAGTCACGTGCAAAATACTTATTCGTTGAAGTATATAGTTTCTTCCAACAACACAGATTTGGAAAGTGTATCGAGTTTTGCAGATCACACAAGAATTTGTCTTCCTCGGGGGCATCACACTTATCGTGACTTGCAAAATGGTCTATGATGTTTGTAAATGACGCGAAATATTACTCCATTTGCGAATGTAACCATAGGCGGGTAACAAAAACTGTATGGGTGGATACAACAACATATTATCACTACGAAAGTTTATATTTGAAAGTTTGTTGAGCTACTCGTGGATGTGGTAACTAACTTGACAGAAAGCCATGTTTTTTGTCAAAGTTTGTTCGATTTCCTCTGGATGTAGTTATAGACTCCAAATATTTGGCGTCAGCTCCGAACATTCTAGACCTTTCTGTGGGCCGCCATATCTGCCACCACTATGATGAAAGATATATTCTAATGCAATATGCAACATTTGATACACTTGCCAGACCTGTGTTGATGCGTTCTACATCATTTGATACACTTGCCAGACCTGTGCTGCCCGAAGAAGTCATGTACTTCAACATAATAACATTTTGCAGCTGGGTTGGACGTTCCTTCCAATTTACTGTATTAAAACAAAGAAGTTCAACATACAAATCTTCATGCAGACTTTTCAACCAAATAGATGATCGAATACAGGGAGAATAACAGTCACAACATACTTGAATTTTTTTCTCGTCCCATAGCTGATGTCACATAAAACGACTCCTTCGACTTTGAATTGGGCCTGGATCGCATTTCTAAGTTGTCTTGGATGTCAATGGTCAGGAACATTACAAGGAAAGCACCTTAAACCCCAAGTTTTTGACGATAGAGGAAAATTAATACTTGACAAAGAATGGAATGTTGAATAACCAACCAATGCAAGCAGGCCATATCTGGAAGAGACAAGCTATTCAAAAAACTGGGATAGATCTAGTTGGTAGCACCATTCCGATCTCACTTTGACGATAGAGGAAAATTAATACTTGACAAAGAATGGAATGTTGAATAACCAACCAATGCAAGCAGGCCATATCTGGAAGAGACAAGCTATTCAAAAAACTGGGATAGATCTAGTTGGTAGCACCAATTAAGTCCAAGACCCAAAATTGATACTCAACTCGTTTTTTACAAATAAAGGATTTGATCCTCAAGAAAACTGTCAACAAGCTTCATCAATGTACATATTTTTTATTGGTCGGCGACAAGCCAAATCGCAATCATTGTGGCAAATCATATCAGTTGTATTTTGTAACCCATCTTATTTAAATATAGAATAATTGCGGTTTTTTTTTTTAATAGTGTTTTGCAATCTCTGGTATTGCTTTTCATTTTATTTTCTACCTTTTTCCCTGTGTGTCGTTAAACATGAACGACAATATTTTCTTTATGTTGCCCACTACTTCAATTTAAATAAAGGCTACTATGTTCGTTGCTTACATTTTACATTGAAGAATAATTTGTCATAGACCATACTTATGTGGCGTCGACCCTATACTTAAAGAAATAAATTGGAGGACCCATCCTGCTTTCATTCTTCGGGGCCCGTAGAATGAATTAATGACTTACAACAAGGCAGCTCAAGTGTTGACGCCATGTTCCTGTTCAATATCTTGCATATCTTGCAGCTTCTTTTATTTGATAATATCCGTGCATGTATACTAATATGAGTACTATTGGAATAAATATAAAAACTTCCTCTCGGGCAAAACTTAGGCAATTATCTGGCCACCGGGTCCCGAGTTTGCGGTATTAAACAACTATCTTCCATGTTCCATCATATACATCTTGCAGCCAAAGAGCTTCCGTGATCTGCAATTTATGTTTTAACTAGTGATAACTCACCAGGGGTTTAAAAAGCTTGGCATTGATAAATGAACGGCTAAAGCTGCCTTAATTACTTAAATTACACCAATTTTTTTATTAAATTAAATTAAATTTATATATTAATGTTTATGGAAAGTCGACGTTTTCTCATGTCATTGCAAGGAATACAAGATGAATAGATGATAAGGAGTTTATCTCGTTGAAACCACAATGCAAATTCATGTTTCTTGTTGCGTTATATACATCTTGCAGTCAAAACTTTCGTGGTTTCACCGAAATTTGCAAACTGAAGAGCATCCTGCAAATTGGGAGATCATTTGCATTTGAAACAAAAACAATCCATTAATATATATTAGTATGAATACTATTCAAATAAATATCAAAACTTTCTCCATTAATACATATTAGTATGAATACTATTGAAATAGATATCAAACCTTTCTCTTGGCCAATACTTAGCTAATTATTTGGCCACCAGGCCTTGGGTTCATGGTATCCAGCATCTATATCCCATGTTCCCTCATATACATATTGGAGCCAAACAACTTTAGTGATATGTAGTTTATGCTTTTACTAGTGAGAACCCAACAGGGGTTCGAAAACATTACCATTAATAAATGGAAAAAAAAAGTTTTTTCGACTGTCAGATACTTATCCCTTTTCCCCCTTTTTTTTTCGTCCATTATCGCTTTTTGGTTTTATACTTAGTCGTCTTTTTATGATCGACGGTTGCAGGGTTGGTGGGCTGACATATCTTCATCTCTATCTGTATCTTCACATGATAAATCCGACTGATCGTTATGCCTTTCCATACTTAGTCAATTTTATGGCCGTGGTTGTCGGGTTGGCGCATACGAACTCGCCTTTTCTTCTTCTTGCCCGTTATCGCTTTTTGGATATATACTTAGTTGCCTTTCTATGATATCCGATTCTAGGGTTGGCAGGCTGACATGTCTTCATCTCCATCTATATCCTCACATGACAAATTCGATCGACCACTGTTCCTTTCCATACTTAGCCAATTTTATGGTCGCGGTTGTCGGGTTGGCGTTTACGAACTCGACTGTTTATTGTTCTGTTATATACATCTTGCACTCAAAACATCTGTGATCTACAATTCCACCGTGGGTTCCTCGTATACATTAACTTCATTCAAATTATCTGTCGTTGTCTTCCATCCCCACCAACTTCGCATCCTTCCTGATATACATTAACTATGCTCTTACTAGTGACAATTGGACACACTAGTACAAAAGAATTGACGCCCGTTGCTCCACCATATACAAATTGACTACCGGACTCCGACATCGTCCCCTTTTTCGTGTTACACATTATGCATTCAAATGTTCCGAACTGTACAATTTGGCTATCAGGGCCTTGCGTCCTCTGGGAAACCTTGTGACCCTATTTTGGATCCTCGCATTTGCGGGTTCACGAAAACTCCAAGTCCTAGTCACTGTTTCCTGTTCTGCCCATCCTCGTACTTCTTTCCAGATATGCAACACCAAAGGTTTAATACTAGAACAACATCATGCAACAAGCGTAAAAAAATCTTCATTAATAAGCAAAAGTCAAGACAACCAACCATCCTACAAAACTTGTCCAAAAACATGCAAAGAAGATCTTGCTTAGCGAAAGCAAGTCCCGACCAACGTTTCTATGTTCCGTACTTTCACACTTTTTCGATTGCGGGTTCCCAGATTAACGGCCTCAAAGTTGTGTTTCGAATTTTCCGTGAGTTGCAAACAACACCCAGAGTTCTGCAATATACAATTTATCCGCAGGAATGTATAAAAACTCTTAATTCTCCTCATGACGAATCCGACCGACCACTATTCCTTTTCATACTTAGTCAATTTTATGCCCGCGGTTACCGGGTTGGTGCTTTCGAACTCTACTGCTTCTTATTCCGTGATATACATCTTCCACTCAAAAATTTTGTGATCTACAATTCCACTGTGGACTCCTTCATCCTTTTTTCCCTTTTTTTCTTCTCGTGTATTATCAGACTGTAAAGTATGGACATGAGATTTTATAGAGCATGTATGGATTATGCATTCCATACCTAGCCACTTTTTGGATCGCGGGTTCTTGGATGGGCGGGCTCAAAATTGGGCCTCCATTGTTCTGCACCCTACAAATAACACCCAGAATTCCGCGATATAGAAATTGACAAGCGGACCTGCAGGCTGGCTAGCTCAACATTGCACTTCTATTGTTCTGTGTCCTCCAAACACTGCTCGCAGTTCTGTGATATACAAATTGGCAGACAGACTCCAGGGCTGGCAGGGTCAATATTGTCATTGTTTACGGATCGTAATCCCTATAAACTATCTAACAGTATCTAAAAACATTATTTTCAATACTAAATTAGCTCTTACTAGTGACAATTGGACACATTGGTACGAAACAGTTGACATCACACCCTTCACAAGATACAAATTGACTACCGGATTTCGACATCGTCCGCTCTTCCGTGTTACAGATTATGCATTCAAATGTTTCGAGCGATACAATTTGAACGTCGGGGCCTCGTGTCTTCTGGAGAGACCTTGTCAGCCTGTTTTGGATCCTCTTGTTGTTGGGTTCACGAAATGTCCAATTCTTGGATATTGTTTCGGGGTTGGCGCTTTCGAACTCTATTGGTTCTTGTTCCGTAATATACATCTTGCGCTCGAAATTTCCATTCTCTACAATTCCACCGCTCACTCAGCCCTTTTTCCCTTTTCTTCTTCCTGTGTGTTATCGCCTTCTGGTTATATACTTAGTCGCCTTTCTATGATCGCGGGTTGCAACGTTGGCGGGCTGACATATCTTCATTTCCATCTATATCTTCACATGACGAATCCGACCGACCGATGTTCCTTTCCATACTTAGCCAATTTTATGGCCGCGCTTGCCGGGTTGGCGCTTTCGAACTCTGTTGCTTCTTGTTCCGTGATATACATGTTGAACTCAAAACTTCCGTCATCTACAATTCCACCATGGACTCCTCGAACTTGCAAGCTTCATTCTACCACGATTCATAAATATTTCAAAGTATCTGTCGTTGCCTTCCATCCCCACTAACTTCATGTCGTTCCTAATATACATTGGTTGTGCTCTTACTGGTGACAACTGAACACAATGGTACGAAACAGTTGGCATCCGGCCCTCCACAATATACAAATTCACTACCAGTTCACATCTTGTACTCAAAATTTTCGTGATCTACAATTCCACCGCGGACTCCTTAGTCCTTTTTCCCTTTTCTTCTTCCCATGTATTATGGCTTTCTGGTTATATACTTAGTCGCCTTTCTATGATCGCGGGTTCCAACATTGGCGGGCTGACATATCTTTATCTCCATCTATATAATCACATGACGAATCCGACCGACCGTTGTTGCTTTCCATATTTAGCTAATTTTATGGCCACGGTTGCCGCGTTGGCGGTTTGGAACTCTGTTGCTTCTTGTTCCGTGATGTACATCTTGCACTCGAAAATTCCGCGATCTACAATTCCACCGTGGACTCCTCGAACTCTCAAGCTTCACTCTACCACGATTCACAAATGTTTCAAAGTATCTATCGTTGCCTTCCATCCCCACTAACTTCTTGTCCTTCCTAATATACATTGGTTATGCTCTTACTAGTGACTCTTACTAGTGACAATTGCACACAATGATACGAAACAGTTGGCATCCGACCCTCCGCAATATACAAATTGACTACCGGGTTCTGACATCGTCCCCTCTTCCATGTTACAGATTATGCATTCAAATGTTTCGAACGATACAATTTGACTGTCGGGGCCTCACGTCTTCTGGGGCGACCTTATCAGCCTATTTTGGATCCTCGTGTTGACGGGTTCACGAAATCTCCAATTCTTAGTCACTGTTTTGGGTTGGCACATTCGAACTCTGTTGCTTCTTGTTCCGTGATATACATATTGCACTCAAAATTTTCGTGATTTACAATTTCACCGCGGACTCCTTAGTCCTTTTTCGCTTTTCTTCTTCCCATGTATTATTGATTTGTGGTTATATACTTAGTCGTTTTTCTATGATCGCGGGTTCCAGTGTTGGAGGGCTGACATATCTTCATCTCCATCTATATCCTCACATGACGAATCCGACCGACCGCTGTTACTTTCCATACTTAGCCAATTTTATGGCCGCGGTTGCCGGGTTGGTTCTTTCGAACTCTGCTGCTTCTTGTTCCATGATATACATATTGCACTCAAAATTTCCGTGATTTACAATTCCACCATAGACCCCTTAGTCCTTTTTCCCTTTTCTTCTTCCCATGTATTATCTCTTTGTGGTTATATACTTAGTCACTTTTCTATGATCGCGGGTTCCGGCATTGGTAGGATGACATATCTTCATCTCCATCTATATCCTCACATGACGAATCCGACTGACCAATGTTCTTTTCCATACTTAACCAATTTTATGGCCGCAGTTGTCGAGTTGGCGCTTTCAAACTCTGTTGCTTCTTATTTCATTCTATACATCATGCACTCAAAACTTCTGTGATCTACAATTCCACTGCTAACTCCTCAAACTTGCAAGCTTCACTCTATGATGGCTCACAAATGTTTCAAAGTATCTGTCGCTGCCTTCCATCCCCACTAACTTCCTGTCCTTCCTGATATACATTAGTTATGTTCTTACTAGTGATATACAAATTGCCCTCTGGACTGTCCTATCATACCCTCTTCGGTGTTACGCGTATTGCACTCCAAAAGTTTCGAGACATACAATTTGACCCTCGTGCCCTCACCTCCAACGGTTGTACCTTGTAACCCTATTTTGAAGCTGCTTTTTCTCGTACCCGCGACCTCCGTACTTTCTTAGTATGCAATTAGAAACCTTTCATGGTAACAACTGACCATGCAGGAACCGTCAACATTTTCATTAATGAGCAAAACGCTCGAGAAGATCTCCCATTATTACGCATTAAACCAAGATCTGCAGAGAGCTATATTGTCCCTTCCGATTGTTCATCTCAAACACACGTCGTTGTGTTGGCCCGCTCAAGAAATCTATAATGCTTAATCACTCATTGTCGTATCCGCCATGTTCGCATTTATATGTATGAAATTACTAGTGTTTAATGTTAACAATGCATGATGCAACAACCGTCCAAATTGCCATTAATGAATGGAAGTCTCGAGGAGATCTCCCATTCACACGCATTGGACCAAGATTTGCGCAGGGTTATGTTATCCCTTCCAACTTTTCATTTCATTCATCGTCTGGAGCAAACAAACGTTCTTGTAAACTTATGGCAATAGGTCGACGATAGTTTTGTGGAGATACAGTAAATATCTTTGGACATCAGGACCAGAACTTCCAGTGGTCCAGGGCATACTTTTACTATTCATCCCATTTCGCCTAGAACAAAGTGATTTGGACCTCTGGAATCGCTCGTGCAGGCTGCGTCCCTGAGGTTTTTGACTGTAAGGAGGTGGTCTCTTGGTGCGTCGAAAAATATATTCCAAGCCAAAGAATTATTCCACTGCACGACCATTCTCCCGTTTCTTTGTCACCTCAGGTCTTCCGCAAGATGTTAAAATTGTCGGAGCCAACATTGATGTTCAGAGGACAAGACTACAAGCAGTTCCTAGAAAAACATGATAACGGGTTGGACATCTTAGTCGAGTTCCTCGAAGACCCGACAACAGTTCCTGAAGATATCACAAAGTTGCAGGTAAGTTCCTTTAGAAATCCATTTTGCGAAATTGCTTGGCTATTTACAAGAATAATGAGATAGGCATCCACGACAAGCATTTCCCATATAATTATTTATATTTTGTACTTCACAGTCAAGGAACAATTCATTTTCGATTGGGGGAAGATAATTTCCATTGAGATTTGTTCCCAGTTGTCACGATTCAAAAAATAAAATAAATTTTATATGTCATCCTACTTGGTTTTCACAATAGTGCATTGTTGTTCGTTTCCAAAACTTTCTCTATCCAATAAAATAAATCGTGGATTCGACCTGGTAACATTCTGGTACCAGGCCCTGTGGAGACACAAGGCCTCCTATTGTTTTTATGAAGTTTTTAATGGCTTTGTCTTAGTTTTCAAAGATTTATTGTTAGGGAAGGATGCTCCGCGGATGTCTAGCCAGGCAACCAAGTTTTTGAACAGGAAGGGCACACTTGAACAAAAGAAAAATCACAGTGTACTCATGGTCTTTGGCTCTAAGGAAAATACCGCTTTCCTTCCATGCCACATCATAGACAATATGTTTGTTGCAGAAATAGCAAGGCAATACAACCACTAGTTGCATTTTTTCCATGACAAGAAAAAAAAGCAGTTCATTCCTCTGCCCTGGAAAGTCGGAGACTTAGTGTGCAGAAACGTCAACAAGATTGACAAATTTGTCGACCATTTCAAGAAATTGAACCTAATGTATGCTAAAAGGATAAAAGGGTTCGACCCTAATCGGGTTTTTCGATAACATTTACTGGCAGTTGGCTTTAACAACTCTTTTATCCATAGACACATGAGCGAAGATAGGGACAACAACGACAACAATCTTGCTTCTGGCAATTGCGATGCAGACACATTGCAAAGCATGACTAAATTGTACAGACAACAAGGAAAAGTATCTGGTGAGAAGAGTGCACAGTCCCCCGCCAACACTCCCAAGAGCACGACATCATGGAGCATCGCTTCAATGGCCCACTCCAGTAAGAAAGCAACCCAAAAATCTTCGAACGAAGGAGGAGATAAGAACCCTCCTCACATAAAAATTGATAGTTCTCACAAAATTCCACTAACAAAGAAGAGAAAAAACAATGCAGGGCAGGCTGACGAACCCGAAATTGAAAGTGAACAGGTGCAACTTGAAATTGAAACTGAGCACATGCACAAAATTGGGTTGTCCGCAGTGGAAATAGTTGAGACCACATTTTTTTACGAAGATGAATCCTTCGTATTTGAGCGCACTGTTTTTGACAACCAATCTAAAAGTATGGTCATTGAAAAGAGAGATGTAACAAACAGGAAAGACAAATCTCGCACATAGATTAACTTTAGGGAAATACGGTTGTCCCAAATCTCCCTATTTCACCAAGTAACCGGTGATTCTCTTCATGATTCCATTGGAGGAATTGAAGCGGAAAATGCCAGACTGAAAGGCCGCCGCAATGAATTTGAGCAGGCTTTCATTGCCACCCCAGAATTTGCCAATCATTTAGCAAAAACCGTGCCTGCTACCACTGCAACCAAGATGAAAGTATCCTCTACCCTCCTTGCATGCTCTAGAGCCCTTGTAGAGAATAACATCAACAAAAGAATGCAACTAGTTACTGAAGCTTGAGGAACATCGCAAAATTTAGTTTCCTTCCGAAAGAAGGCAAATGATTTGCTCGAACATTTGGAGGTGAATTTAAAAAATGATCAGCATTTATGTGAACAGGTGCTGCCCCATTTTGCCAACCATGTCGTCAACACATCGGAACTGAAAAGAAGACAAGAGAAACTCCCCTCCCCAAAGCGGACCAAAAAAGTAAAAGCATGCCGACAAAAGAAAGTTAAGAATCTGGAGCTCATTGTTGAATAATGTAAACAAGCCATATCAGAAAAGGAAGAATTATTCACAAGCCTGATCCAAATAGACTTAGCCGGAAGTACCAATGAGGTTCAATACCCAAACTTAATTCTCAAATCCTTTTCAATGACTAAAGAAGCCTTCCATGAACAACTTGATATTTTAAAGGGGTTGTCTTTCGAAAAGTTTTAGGGCATAGTTGAACATCGTGTAGATGAGCTCGAGCGCTGGGTACTGGACTATGCGGCACACAATGAAGAAATTGAACAGAGTCTGCATAATATTTCAATGGATCTAAGGAAATTAGAAAACGACCTTTACGACATAGAAATCTAGGATGAAATCAACATGGCCCCTATGGAAGCTACATCGAAGAATGGTTCCAACAGAGAATGGAGAACCTCGTCTAGGAAGGGCAACAACCAATCGACACGACTCCACTAACCATCGATGGCAACAACAAAAATGCATCGACTTCATAGTAAGTCTATACTGGGATCTTGTTTTCTTTATCAATCCAGTTTAAGTCTATACTGCCATTTTGTTTTCTTTATCAATCCAGTTATTACCTCTTTCAATAGAAAACTGTAACCAAAGACTCATAACTTCTAATTTCTTCTTTTCATGCCTTCCTCTCTACCGTCGCACACTTTTTCTTTCGACATTCCTATTTCTTGTACTTATTTCTTTTCATGGTCCGTGGGAGCCCCAATCCCAGTCTATATGACAAATGCATTTAAATTTCCAGAAATATGTAACAAACATTATTAATTTTTGATAAATTTCAAAGAAAACTAATTCGGGAATGCCTTTATTTTATGCTAAATTTTGGGTGTCTAGGAACCTTTGTTGTTTGTTCCAAAGAAAACTAATTCGGGAATGCTACATTTTTTGTGTCTTATTGTATGTTATTTTTTTTTTTTGTCCGAGAACCTTTGTTGATGTAACAGATGTTACTACTTTCAAAGAAAACTAATTTGGTAATGCCTTTGTTGCACGACGTTGTTACTGTTCTATTGTATGCTAAATTTTTGGTGTCCAGGAACCTATAATTTGATAAATTTCAATTTTTTTTTGTGTCCATAAGTCTTTGTTTTAAAGCAAACTAATTCGAGAATGCTATTTTTTTTGTATTTTTGTCCACGAAACTGTCTAACAGACGTTATTACTATTCTATTGTATGCTTTTAAATGTTGTTGTAATTTCCAGAAATATGTAACAAACATTATTAATTTTTGGTAAATTTCAAAGAAAACTGATTCGGGAATGCATGTTCAGGAACCTTTGTTGTTTGTTTCAAGGAAAACTAATTCGAGAAAGCTAGATTTTTTTGTGTCCTATTGTATGCTAAGTTTTTTTTCTCCAGGAACCTTTGTTGATCTAATAGACGTTATTACTTTTTAAGAAAACTAATTCAGGAATGCCTTTGTTGCACGTCGTTGTTACTATTCTATTGTATGCTAAATTTATGGTGTCCATGAACCTATAATTTCATAAATTTCAATTTCTTTTGTGTCCAGGAGCCCTTGTTTTAAAGAAAACTAATTTGGGAATGTTAAATTTTTTGTATTTTTGTCCACGAACCTATGTAATAGACGTTATTACTATTCTATTGTATGTTAAATTTAATTTTTTGTGTCCAAGAACCTTTTAAATGTTCTTGCACAACATTGTTACTATTCTATTGTATGTTATTTTTTTTTTTTGTGTCCAATAACCTTTTAAATGTTCTTGCATGACGTTGTTACTATTCTATTGTATGCTAAATTTATGGTGAGTCTTTCTTGCAGGATGTTGTTACTATTCTATTGTATGCTAAATTTATGGTGTCTAGAACCTATAATTTGATAATTTATGGTGTCAATTAGCCCTTGTTTTAAATAAAACTAATTTGGCAATGCTAAATTTTGTGTGTTTTTGTCCATGAACCTATGTAACAAAAGTTATTACTATTCTATTGTATGCTAAATTTTTTGTGTCCAAGAACCTTTTAAATGTTGATGTAACAAACGTTTTTACTAGGAACCTTATTATTATTGTACACTAAATTTGTTTTGTCCAGGTTCATTTTAAATCTTTCTTCTACTATCAAACTCAGATACTAGGAACCTTTGTTGATGTACCAGACATTAATAATTTTTGATAAATTTCAAATAAAACTAATTCGGGAATACTAAATTCTGCATGGATACCACATGTACTTCAACTTGCTACCCATGTGTCTATACTCAATCGCATTTATTCCCATTCCAACTTGAAAGGGACTACGCTGCCATGCAACACTTGTTTAAAACCTTATAGATTTGTTTTAACGAACAACTCAGTTTTTGAGAACTAAGCCATCACTCCAACAATAAGGCTTTCAATGTTACAACCAATATGATTATAAATAAATAGAATTTCATGAAATATTTAATAAATAAAATTGCCAACTATACTAAAAAGTTAGATTACAAGGAAACGTATAAAAAGTCAAACATATTTAATAAATAAAATTGCCAACTATACTAAAAAGTTAGGTTACAAGGAAACCTATAAAAAGTCAAACATCAACTAATATGAAGTAAACAATGGATCGAAAATGATGAGTTTAATCGTTTAGGTAATTATTAACATGCATATATAATGTTCGATGAATCTATTAGTCAGTAAGCGCAGTAAGCGCGGGCGGTGGCAATGGCGATGTCAGTGACAATGGCAGCAACATCATCCCATTCTTCAATCTGTAATTTCCAATCTCGTTCTTGGCCAACGCCAATTGATGGGCACAGCAGAAGAGTCCCCCAAAACCTTTCCCGTAGCTTGTGCAAATGGAGCTCCTCTTCCTCTTCAATACAAGGGATGGAGGGATAGGTGCTGCCGCTGTCAACCTTGGTAAGGATGAGGGGAAGGTCATCCTGCCCTTGCCGTTGCCCACCCGTGTGCTGCACCATGGCTCCGGAAGGCGCAACGTCCGACGGCCAGGCCGTGAAGATGAGACCCGATGGTTTTGGCAGATTTGGAAAATACGGGAGAAAATATGTTCCCGAGACTTTAATGCACGCTTTGTCCGAATTGGAGTCCGCATTCTACATGCTCCTCAAAGATCGAGGTTTCCAGGTGCCCCTTAATTTGTGCCTTTTTGCTTGCTTTTTTGTTTGGCTTTCTGTATTCAGTGGTTCGAGTCCCTTGAAATCACTGCGTATTTACATTATTTACTACAAAAGAGTGCAGTCCCAAGTTTAAACTTTGATAACCTTAACCGAATTAAGATGCTTTGTTTATTTCCTCTTTAAAATTAACTTTCCTCCTCCCCTGCTCTCTCTCTTTGTTTTTTTGGGATGGGGACCAGGGTGAAAAATGCTGCCTTTTATCACAATTATCACAATGTGTGGCATGCATGTCCTTCCCCAATCTGGAATAATATTGCTAGCTCACGAGGCTCAAGAAAGATTCGTCCTACCAAGCAGCCAGTCGCCCAGGACTTGTACCTGACCCCAACATCTTGAAAGGACCCACTTGTATAGGCAAAATGGTCCATGAGGGGAATAACATGTCTTTGGGAGATTTGAATCCTTTGGTGGGGACAATAATATCACCCCCTCTTCAACATTCCCCTCTTCACAATTGAACCAAGAGTCTGTCAACTCCCATTTTCTTTTTGAATTTGTCATGGTTGAACACATTAGGCACTGTATTTAACAGCTAGTATTTCCTTTATTCTAGTTCTGGTACTGGCTTTTATATTTGTTGTATTATTGGCGAAATGTCAACATTTTTTTGTGAACGGGCCTCTCAACTTCTTTGTTTCCAGACTCTTATCTTGTCAAAGTTAACTTTTTCTCAATATATTTCATGATTTATTTGATCTTTAGCTCTATTGAGGTTGATGTTTGTAAAGAAAGCAGGCTGTTGTTTGTAAAGAAAGCCATCCAAGGAGCTGGATTCTAGAAGTGTAATTCTTCTGTTCTGCTACTTACTTTTAATATATAGTATCTGTTAGGAAAATCCTTAAAAAGCTATTGTCCATCTTCAATCCCCTTGCTTGCAATTAGGCATGTGTGTTTGCTCGAGTGCATGCTTTTATGTGTGCTTGATTTCTCGCAGACATTTATTCACGTTGTAAGCATGTCTTCTGCGTGGCTGCGGTGAACAGTCCATCCATCCACTGGTATAAACATAATTGTCTGTCTGCATTACCCTCTAACTTGCTGTTAGCAGTGATCAAATTTGCAGGGGGACTAACAATTCATTTGAATGGTTCATTATAACATAGCAACTCAAGGTGAAAAATTAAAATCAACAATATACTTCAGATGAAAAGAAAAGAAATTCATGACTATTCTTGGCACTTCAATACAATATGAAGATTAATCAGCTACATCTTTTGCTTGATCATCCCAATTAGAAAAGATCTGAACCCCATATGTTATGTTTTGTGGCTTGCGTAGGTGAACTAATGATTCAGTGATCAAATTAGAATCAATGTAATCTCTGGGTGGATTAACGAGTGGCCTACTAGTCAGGTCCTATATGACATACTGCAATATATTATTGTTTTTACTTTCTATCATGTCCTCTTTATTGCATCCCTACCCCTGTATCCTGCACAGAGTTTACAGTCATATAAGGTATTGACTGAATGTAATCAATGCTGGTTTACAGCTGTCAGATTCTTAGCATTAATCCTGAATCTTGGGAAGCATTAAAGAAAACCTAACCTTTCTCTTAATTACGAGTTGTTGACCTAGTGAAGTAGAAAGCAGCATCTATTCTAGTGAATTACACAAATTGGCTTGACTAAAAACTCGGCCAGGCAAGAGAGTAAGAGTTCAACTCCGAGTTGGGAAAAACTTAGGAAAAACCCAGGAAAAACCCGAGTAGAACTTGGCTAATATGATACAAAAAAATGCTCATATTTTGATTAAAAAAGGATTTTTTCATTATTAGGCAATAAGCCATGGCTCATGAGTTAATGACGGGAAGCATTTGCTTCTAATGTTTCTATCGCTTGGGCTGCTGCCTCAGTCTCAAGGAAATTGAAGTCCTCAAGTGTAAAAATTTAAAAATATAAGCCTCCTTTGTCTCAGGTTTCAACCAGCCAATTGGATGTTCGATCTATGACGTCCAACTCAGTTGCCCAAGGATCCATGCCTTCTGCAGTGATAAGGTTGAGAGTTGCAGTCTTGAGATTTTACATTAATAGATATTAAATAAAAGAAAGAAAAGAATCAAAACATTAGAAAAGCAAGCCTCAAGTTTCTCATTGAGTATCCACCTAATGCAAGGTCAAAGATTATAGTGGATAAATACACGATCATTCAAGCGCTTTTGTGCGAATTGGTTGTGCTGTTTAGAGTGGATTTTCTTACACATACTTCAGTTTCTGTCGAACTGGAAGCATTGCAGATCTGACTTAAATTGCACTCGTAACTGTGAGAGCCTTGGTGCTGTTTTAGTGCCAAAAACGGCTTCCTTTGTCCTTATCGAATGCCCAAAACCCTAGCTTTGTAGGCCTTAGTTCATATTTTTTTCGAAGCTTTGAGAGCTAAATAGAAAACAGTGAAAAAATTTGACCAGAAATTAGCAAAAAGACTGAGTTCTGGGTTACAGAATGGGGCCATCGGGTTTCCTGATGGGTATATGAGTCAAACTTGTTGACCTATTGAAAACTGTTGGAGTACATGTGGGTTAGAGTGTGACCTGCAAGTATGCATGAGTCAATGTGAGCCATACTTGTTGGCTGCGAGTTTGACTTGCCCTTGCATTGACTCAGCCTGTTTTGGGGGGCAAGCTGGGTCAAACTCGACAGGTTTGATAACACTGATTTATTCAAAGAATCCTTGTGGCTTCACTATATTGTTCCATGTTACAGTTCCGAGAATATTGTTGAGAAGGGGAGTGCGAGGCCTCGCTTTATGGAGTAGTATTTTGAAGAACAAAATGCCTACCTAGAGAATATATGGAGTAAGCACTAAAATTTGTTGGAGTATTTGGTAGATTTAACCACAAGATGTATTGTACAAAGACGAAGAACTGAAGCATATACATTCTATGGCTTTGGCTGCCTCGGCCTCAAGGAAATCGAAACTAACAACATAAATTGGATTGAGTTGTAATTAATCAATTACAAATAATTTTTTCTTAAAGTCGTAAAATCTATCATAATTTAGTCATTAATTAGTAGTAGGGATAGTCTCTAGGTCTTGGACCGATAACTTTTTTTTTTTACATTCGAGAAAGACAAACTTTTGAACAACTTAAAACATTTTTAAGTCTTACTTCAAGATTAAAAAACACACTTTCAATCTACATGATATCCACAAGAAACTTGGTATCCCTTATAATTATCTCATATCTCACTGTAAAAATAATAATATCAATAATTCATTTTAAAAATTAAAATTACGGCCACTTCTTTACGTTGTAGAATTTTGCAATTGATGTTCAAAGAGGTAGTGTTAACAAACGATTCGCTGCAAAGATCAGTGATAAAGCACTTAGGTAGTGTTAATAAACAATTCACTGCAAAGATCAGCGAAAAAGCGCTGCAACCAGCTGTTTAAGTTAATAAGTTGGGTCAAAGTATAATCCATTCCAACACAGTTCAGATTCCAGAATCTATTAGTCAGTAAGGAAGGGTGGTGGTAATGGCGATGTCAATGGCAATGGCCTCAACATCATCCCAATCTTCAATCTGAAATTTTAAATCTTGTTCTTGGCCAATGCCAATTAATTAGCACAGCAGTAGATTCCGCCAAAACCTTTCCTGTAGCTTGTGCAAATGGAGCTCCTCTTCCTCTTCAATACAAGGGATGGAGGGATNNNCTTCAATACAAGGGATGGAGGGATCAGTGCTGCTGCTGTCAACCTTGGCAAGGAGGAGGGGAAGGTCATCCTGCCCTTGCTGTTGCCCTCCGGTGTGCTGCACCATAGCTTCGGAATGCACAATGTTTGACGGCCAGGCAGTGCGGATGAGACCTGGTGGTTTTTGAAGATTTGGAAAAGATGGGGGAAAATGTGTTCCCAAGAATTAATGCACACTTTGTCCGAATTGGAGTCCGCATTCTACATGCTCCTGAAAGATTAAGGTTTCCAGGTGCCCCTTAATTTGTGCCTTTTTGCTTTCTTTTTTGTTTGGCTTTCTGTGATCACTGGTTCGAGTCCCTTGAAATCAC